>JPKZ01001579.1:109994-187925 GCA_000803305.1 Toxocara canis
TCCATCCATAAAATGCTGTCGCACGAAAGTGATTGCTTAAACGCTTTAAATGTCGCTGCGAAAGAAATGCTTTTCAGGAGCCTTTGGCATGTCAGATAGGCTGATGATCAATAAAAGAACCTGTAATTGTTGGCGTGGTTCCCAACTTGGCAGGCAGGCAGGCAGGAAGACGACATACGCACAAAAACATATATGCGCATAAATCCAGTTGCCACACTGCGCTTTGCAAATGTAGACTCACAAGGTGGATAGTACCGTTTCTGTTATTGGTAAGGTTGCTCATGTAGGTGAACGCCCAGTGCAACGAGAACATAGTGCATAATTTGGTGATTCGTAAACGGCAAGATGTCGCCGGCGTATGGACGTGTGAAAGGCATTTAAATAATCAGTTCAGTCGCACATTTCTATTAAGTTGTCGTTTTACGCACCGATTAGTGTGCCTTGTCAAAGCGCGTTGTGGCAATACTCTGTTATGTGCATGTTTACGATGACTGATTACGATCAGCGCCAAGTGGATGGTGTATATGTATGCACAAAGCACTCTCCTCATAATGAATTCTAGCAAATAAAGGTTGAAGGCGCTAAGGACAAAGAATAAGATTATAGACGAAACTTGATATAGTGCAATAGCTAAGCATAAAAGCAGTCGCAGAGATATTTGCAGAATAGGGGAGTGAAAAAGGTTCAAGGTAATGTGGACGTGAGCAACAAATAAGCTCAACTGGAACTCCTCACACGTACGCGTGCATGTTAGTGATGAGCGGATACATCAGAACAGACAACGGCGGAGTTACGCTAAGCAAAGAAGACTGCAACGACACATTCGCGTCTCTTTTTCGCTTGCACATTTTCTGCGTCTTATTTTCAGGCCAATACTTACGGGTCACGAATTATTTTGTCGGAATATGTATACAAAAATTCTTTAGCCAAACTTTCAGGCAAACATTTTCCGACCAAAAATTGGCGGAGATAGTGCAAGGCTGTTGAGTGATGGAAACGACTCACAACTGCTTCTATCAACCTGTAATTACGTAAATGTGCAAAAGACGCCGAAAATTTTCCATTTTTGTGTTCTCCAAGAAGTTTTCAACATTTCCGGTTTTCCTAGCCTAATTTTGCAGAATTTCCATTTCTATTCAGACTCCGTCTGACGGTTGCCGGTACTTCTCAAATTTGTAGGCCACCCCAAACATTTCTGAAGCGTGATCCACGATGGTGGCTGGAGTGGGCAGGAAGGTTATGGTTGGAATGGCATTGGCAACGAACTGCCCTTTACCTGCTCCTTTCTTACAAATGTGAACAGAGAATTAATACCCACATTAGTGGCTTAAAGAAGAAACGCTCAAAATCATCACACATCTCGTGCAGAATACGAACGTAAGCGTCACCCCTCGCAAACATAACCAACTGAAACAGTGCCAAGGTGAACAACGAATTATTTACGAGAAATCGGGATTAGGATTAGGGGGTGGGCACGCAGTACTGTATCGCTACGGGGTTGCCACTGTGAAGCGTCGTTAGCCTTGGAGGGAAGAGCGGCGCACGCAGTGGTAGTTGTTGGTGTGAATAGCATCCTTTGTTTTCGCAAATCGCTGAGCTCATATGTGCCCCGCTGCGCTGCAAACTCGAATTCTTTCATGTGCTTTTAATTGGGCGCATATCGTCTACCTCGGATAGAACACAGTCGGTTGCGCCTTTAAAAGAATTATTAAATTAGTTGATAGGGGCTTTTTCTTTTAGCCAAAACATTGAAAGATGTCTTCAGTAAAACACAGCGCTTGTCGCGTTCGCTTTATCAGCTCAACTTTTCCGAACCACTGCGTACAAACTATCTCTGTTCTGTTCTTTAGGCAATGCCGCTTTCATATCTGGTTGGATGTTATCGAGACAGTACTCCCTTAAAGCCGATTTTGGCTTTTCGAACCGTCGCCTGCGTGCGTCTTCTCGCAGTCCCTTCGTCACCTCTTCTAGCGTTTCTTGTGTTGCGTCAACTATAACGTCAACATTGAGCAAACTGTTAGGGGGGTGGGGTTTGATGATGAGGGGGTTATATTACATGATGAGGTTGGGCTTTCAAAGCGCGGAAGCCCCAAGCTTGCCAAGTCCATACGACTTCGCCCCTTTTCTAGGGGGGTACTCCGACATTAGCAGTACCTGGAAATAGTGTGCCACGACCTCATATGGCTCCATCCTCTAAGTCGAGGCCGCCGAGCCCATATCAGCGAAGGCAATGTGCTACTGATTCATTACCTCAGAGGAAGTTTTTGTTGGTGAAAACCTTGCATCTTTGACAGAAAACAGGCTTGACGACTCAGATCATGGTTATCATCCGTTTCTCTTCCAAGTCCAGCGCGTATACTAGAAAGCCTCATTTTCGCAGCATAAAAGAGTCGTTTACACCGCTGTCTTGCCTCTCTATTCTCCCCTCCCCCTACCCCTCCCCCCGCTCCCTTCCCCTCGCCTCCTAATTTCGTTGCTGACAAATACAAGCTTTCTTATGGCGTGTTTTTGCGCAGAAGCAAAATAAATTCAACCTACCTAAAAAATGCGTTTCCGCGCTGCTTTTGCATTCTGCTGTTTTATCTGCTATCTGTAATATGAACAGTTTCCAGTTTTTTGGCGATGCTATGGCCTCGAAAAGCTCTCCAGTCTTGGAATTCGTCAAGGGGCACTTTTTTTCAGGTCGTTTTTTTCAGGTTCCGATTCCCATTTTGGATTTTCCGTGGAATGCATGGTGGCAATGTTGATTTGAAAATCGGGCGCAGCCACCTCGGGCAACACCATTTATTAAAATTGTTGTGCTTGAGAAGTAGTCCGTATTTCCTAATTACTCATGTTTCAACTTGAAACCGAGTCAGATAGATCACTAAAACGGTCGTTATGCTATGAAGAGAGAGAGTCGAAAAAAGCTTAACAGATCTATAATCGATTTAAACGTTGATCCTGCAAAAGTTTGCCTCTTAGAAGGCAGTCGTGCAACTAGGACAAATTTAATAACTTTTGACTGATTACGATAGCATAAGAAATAAATTATGGCAGAATTGCACACGAGCAGAGAAGCGCTTGCAGGGAATTAAGAAAGTCGGCGACCCTCTCTCTGCAGCTGGAGAAAGACGTTCTTTCTTTCCAGACTGGAAGAAAGGTGTGGCGGATGGAGGAAGAAGGAGAGTTAAATCATTAAGGATCATGGGGCTTACCACAGCCATTGCAAGCATTCGCGTATTTAGACAATTTCATGTCGTGATAGCTTTTCGAAACGTCAGTCTAGAACAATTTGGCCGGTTCTACAGTTCCGGAACTGCGTTTGAATGTGTTGTGGATATGTTTACATGAGGATGTGGAGCGCGCATCCAAAAGTACACTCTAAGTGAACTGATACCCGTCACCAGGATTTTACTACAGCGCATCGCACGCACCCGATCTTGCCATAATTTGATAGCGTAAATAGAAAGCGCAGGTGGGGCCAGCCCGCACCAGAACCCAAAAAGGCTTTTGTGCGAATCGAGATGGGGCCGACGTCAGTTTCGGCTTCTAGAAAAATTTGGCTCAGGCTCTGGATCCATTCTCCAGGGGGACTGAGGACTTCGCTGCTGCTCTAACTCTGAGTACTTAAAAAAGCGATTTCCAACTAATTTTGTAGTTTGACGGTTTGAAAAATTTCGTTCCGGAGCAGATGTGCATCCAAAGTCATGGTTCTGGTTTCAGCTCGAAGGCTTTAAAAACCTGGCTTCGGCTTTCACTTCGCTCCGAGTTTTTGTATGAGCGCATGTTCATTCCAGAAACCAGAGAGATCGTGTTGGCCAGTAGATAATCTCTAGTTCGGCGATTGATCGTATCCGTTTAGAATACACTTTGCAGAAACAAAAACGGCAAATGTTGAGACCACTTCGTAACAGTATTTGCCTTTATACGAACAATTTTTCATATTTCGCAACCACGCTCGTAGGACCACTTCGTAACAGTATTGCGGGCCGATGGCAAACGGGTGACTTATAAATGTATTCAGTTCGAAGTCATCGACAGAAGCGATCGTGGTAGACGCGCGTTCATTTTTCGTGAATAACTCCCAGGATTGACAACGTGCTCAAAAGAAGCGTTGCGACATCACGCGCGGAATTCCCGATCTTGTACCTTTGGTATCGAATAGCACATCACGGGAATAGAAGTTGCTGGTATTTGAGATTTGCCACACCTTAGCTTGGAACTGTGCACTATATTTCTATAAAGTTTCATTAGGACTGTAACTGTTGGATTAGAGACGGATGTTAAAATTGCATGGGGTGAAACGGAATGACGCAAAATAAAATCAGTTCACCTTCATCTTCGAATGGGCGGGACGACCACGCTTTTCATTTGGCTTCGCCTGTTTAGGCACCGTACTGGTTGTTGTTGCTGTGGGTGGTGGAAGAGGTACCTAGAATGAGGAAAAGTTTGGTTGCAGAATCCACTCAGAGTTCAAAATAGTAATTTGTGATTAGTAGGCTTCATCTCATGCATTTATTGTAAATAAAGATTCTCTCTCTCATTCGGTTTGGCTAGTCTGGTCGCTGTGATACTTACGGTTGGCGCACAGGGAAAGGGTGAGTGACTAATGGGACTGATGGGTACTATCATGGCGACGATATCAGCAACTTCTGCTTTTTATTGAGTGTTAGAATGTGATCGCTTCAAGATGAATGAAGAGGTGTTAGCCGCAACTTATGGAGGGTGGTAATTCATTTACTTACATCTTCATTTACTTCCAACGCATCCTTGAGCTCCTCCTCCTGTTGATTTTCGTCTGCAAGTTTCTCAAGAACTTCTCTGTCTTTCATAAATCTCTGAACTGTTAGCTCATCCTCCTCATTTTGTCGATTCACCTGTAAACCGGTTTACACTCTATGATATGCTTATCATATTTTATGTCCCGTTTAGTTGTGGAGCGAAAATTGCTCGAGATCCCATACCCACAATGCTCGCTGACATTTGAGTCGTTTATTTGCCAGCCAAAGCCATGCAGGAACAACCCAGAACTTGGAGAACCCCAATGAATTCCGCAAAGCATTGAGCTGTGTTGACTTTTTTGTTATTTTTTGTTCAAGAAAACCTTCCCGTTATTTTAAGCTTTCGAAACGCGCTCCACATTCATAGTCTGTGTGGCTCCAAACTGAGTCAGTATGGAACTTTAAGCAGAAGCAGCTTCAACATTATTTGCAGCGCACCGTTACGCAAGCGGACGCAATCTGCAATTTTACGTTTCCGCCTCGGTTAGTTGAGGCGGTGAACACTTGTACTATGCTTCATTTCCTTCGCGGGTTCAAAGTTTGACGAACATGTCATATGGCAAAACAGGTGCATAATTTGCATTTTAAAACGTCCATTCAATCAATATTAGCTTATGACTCTGAACTCCATCGGTTGCCAGCTGATACTCGACGACTCCGAGGTACAGAGTCTCCTTGCCTCTTGCCAGCGAATGGTCTCAGACTCCTCTCGCTCCCTTGAGTCGTGGGAACTCCTAACTGTCTTGTATTGCCTAAGATCAAGTTCTAGGCGCCGGGTTCGTGACCCACGTAACATTACTTGTTTATTATTGCTCAGTTTATTTCAGTTGCCAATTCCAACTTGCACGCTGAAAGTAAGAAATTGGCGTTTCCGTTCCTTGAATGGAACATTCTTTCGTTCTCCCTTAGTAGAAGAAAACGAGCAAAATGCTCAATTTACAGTGAAAAAGGATGCGTTGGATTAATGGGTCTGATGACTCAACACCATCGTATCCCTCCATCGTATCCTTGCGATCACCTTGCGACCTGTCGTCATTCCCTGTAAGAGCGCAGGTCCACCGAGTTCCATACATCTCTGCTGTGTGCGATCCTTTTCCAGCACTGACCGAAAAGTTTCACGAGTGGCTCATCCCATCTTGTTTTTGGCCTAACCAGAGGCCTTTTTGTTTCTCTTGGTATCCACTGTGTGAGCCTATAGGTCCAACGATTATCAGACATTCTTGCAACATGACCCGCCCAGCATCTTTTGCTCCTATACATCTCGGTTACCACGTCTTTTACTGCGGTCATGCGACGCAAATCATCGTTCTTTATTCTGTCCTTCCGGGTGATACCGCACATTTGCCTTTCCATTGCCCTTTCCGTGATGGCGAATTTTTCTTCTGCAACTTTTGTGGTAGTCCATGTTTCGCAAGCGTCGAGCATAGCTGGAAGAACTGCTGTGTTGAAGATGCTCGCTCTTAACTTCATTGGTAGCGTCCAATCCGTTAGGACTGATTTGTATCTTCCAAAGGCAATCCATCCTGCTCTTCTTCTTCGGTCCCATTCTCCGTCAGGACAGTTATTTGATTCCGTCAGGACAATCAAATCCATCGTATCCCTCCATGTTAAAAAGCTCGGAGTTGCCCTCGATCAAGAATTTTCCTCACCTACGAGTAAGTGAAGCCTGTGGTCCCGCCTTCTTTTCCCTTACTGTTGTGGAACACGACCGCACGCCGACTTATTTCGTGATCCCACGGTGATAAGTGTGCTTTTGTCTATCTCATTATATTTCAGTAATTCTCTGCTTCTTTTGTTGGCCAGTCCTAAACTCTATTGCTATTACGTTCGTTGCGGAGAATAGGCTGATGGTTTAGCGTGAGTCCTTGTCCTCGTACAGTTTTCAACGTGTCGTCTACTACGGTTCTACGTCCTCGGTTAAAGCTTCTATTCTTCGTCCTCGACTCAACACATCGACAACTCGGCGGCGTCACAACACTTACTGCAAAGGAATTCGAGCAAAATTAGAAGACCACAGAACAATACTAGCAGTGAAACGGCATGTATTGTTGCTATTGCGATTAACACACTAGTTGCTTTCATTAACTGCAAGCGATCTATGAATGTAGTCCAGCTACGGCTTCAGCAGTAAGTCACTGGTTTAAGTCACCTCTTCTGTTATATGATGAATGCCGCTCATAACCACTTTTAAGTCCACTGCCTTTTTGGCAACTTCGACGAAAACGATGAAAGAGAAGGTGCCAAATAACAAATAGATAGTCAAATCGTGCACAATTTGCATATCGCCCACTACGTTCTGAACCGACCGAAATCGAAGCGCTGAAAGAAACGGGCTCTAATTTGTGCTGTAATACGGCACTCCACTAACGAGATGGCAAGTTTCATATCGGCAGTTTTAAAGGTGGCGTTCGTTTGGGCAAGACGCTCACTAACGACGCCTGAATGGGACATGAATTGCGCGTGTTAAATCACGTATCAGAGGTGACTGCGAACTGTGCAGTGGCAAGAGAAACAACTGCACCACTGATTGGTACAGAAGATTGGAAAAGAAGAATGATTTTCATGTTTTTGTTTGTGGTTATTCGTGGGCAGTAGCTCATCGGTAGAGCTTTCGCGTCATATACGAAAAGACCACGGTTCGAACGCAGGATCCAAACGTTCCGGAACTGGTGGCAGCAAACATGCTTGAGGTCAGCTGCATCGATAGGGGGATCGGTGAAATTACAGCGCCTTTGCATTCATATTTCTTACTGAACGATTTTGCATTTCATCTGTGGACATGGAGGTTTTATATAGCGAGTTGAAGAATGTGGTTCATTAAGCTACAACAAATTCGTTTTCAAGTTTCTGCCGAACAGACATATATTCCGCATGATTTTCGAAGTCATTAATATGTCCCCCAATTTCTCGCTTAGAGGGTTGCTTTCATTTTGGTCGGTGTACGAACCTTTTAAATCCGACCTCTTTTCACTATTTCTCTGCGAACTGTGATTTCCGAATTTTCTGTAAAGTCTGATCTCCTTGTTCTGATGAAAAAACCAATGATGCATTGCATCATAAATCTATGTGCTTACAATTGCTGCACTTATTCTGGCGAAGATTTCAAGTGCTAAAAGGCACCGAACATCTCGTTATTTTAGTTCTGTGCAAAATTCGCTTTCAAAATTTACGCTGTTCAGGACAAAATCCAAAGAACATTGCCGTTGAAGGGCGAGCGGCGGCTCATGGAATCGCTTGAAATGAATTCACTGGGTTTTTACGTTATACGCCAAACGTTTTGCTATATTTCGCTTGTGCACAACGTGCTGCAGTAGCAGCGCATCTACTAGGCCCGATCGCTGGTTGAGTTGTAACAGCTGTTGCTGTGAGTCTATCCTAAACGCATTCTAAAGTGTGCCGCTCACTTGAACCAAGTATTGTTGCGACCATAAAAACGGCTGCGATAAGAGCGACATTTGCGACCGCTATGAAGTATATATGAAGGGGATGATGCATCATCAGAAGTGGCCCTTTACTTGTCCCAGCTGCTGGAACATGTACGGCGATAACGATATCTTCTAACTGTAAATATACCATATTACTCCAAAAAACCCATGTAGCTATAAGATGGGGCCGGGGGGGGGGGGGAGGAAAGCAAGGTATTTCAATCTGTCCAACGCAAAGAATTTTTAAGCTTCTGCTAAGCGACATAGTTTTGGCATGGGAGTCTTACCTCTATTCTTTTCTTCTGGCAAGCATATATTTTCCCCTTAAAAATAGAAGTTAATCGTACCCCCGTAGGAGAACGATGCCAAGAAAAGGACTGTTTTTTAGCCATGCTCAGTAAACGGTTTATTTCAGGTGGAATCTGGATGGACTGAAAGTTTTAAATGGCACGTTAAGATGAAGTACGTTGAGACAGAAGGCTTGCGGCGCTTTCCAAGTTTAAACCTCATCAACAGAAGACTTATTCAGCATAAAAAAAGCTCGACGATCGCCAATGATTGAGCAGTCCATTCCGCTCACCATTTTGAATCCCCTAATGCAAAATGAAAGCTACCTCTGATTTTATGAGCCGAAAGTCGCAAACGGCCTCTGGCATGTTTCTAACCTCTGGTGAACTGGCGGACATTTTGGATTCACCCACCATAAATTTTACGCACTCTGTGAAGTAAGATTTGAATATCGAAATGGAAATCGTTTATGGCCGATCCGATTTATCGTTGCCACTTGTAGCAAACGAACGCACAAAATATTTACTACGAAAAACTATTGATGTTCAGAATTTATCGCCGATAAAGTTCGTTTGTGGGTTTTCTCATTGGCTCTGTTCCAAATTCGCATGAAAGTAGTGCTTTTCTCCAGCTGTAAGTTTCTATTCGTTTCTCATATCTGAGTGCAAAACAAATGTTTCTGACAAAACGAATAAATCGATCGACAAGTTATAAAACTCGCCGGAAATTGCCTTATTTCAGGAAAATTTCCGGCAAGTCTCGCGTTCCGAAAAGGCGAATTAACTGTGTTCTAAAATACATTCTAGAAAGTAGGCGCAACTGCATACTGCCGTCCAATTCAAAAAATAAATTTACACGGGTTCAGATTTAGCGGTGAGGTCGCGCAAAATTTCTCCAGCCCCGAGTCAGTAAAAACGGCTTCTTCACACATAACAAAAACACTCACTTCACATTGTCGTGCACGCGTTTTATGAAATATTTTTCGAAAGTTCAGCAAATTAATCTGCTGGGAATTGGGTGATTTCCAAATGAAGATATTACTTGGATTTAATGGAGGGGTCACAAGTTTTACCGGCAATTTGTTCCTCGCAGTCAAAAGTTTTGCTGTTTGCCAAATCGTTCATTCAGCGCTGTAAATGTGAAAAATTGGATGGCATGTAAATTTACGAACTCTGCCAGCAAGTTTAAGGCACCGCTTCATTAGCAAATAGGCATGTTTGAGGACGATTTTTTTCCATGGAGGTTGTCTGACAAAGTCTGCCTGTTTTTTTTTTTTTTTGCTGGAATTTTTGTGTAGTGTGTGTCGTTTATCGAAATCTTTGCTGCACACGTGTTCTTCGGTCTAGCTTCAATCAAGGCACTTTTTAGTCACCATAAATCATTACTCTTCGTTCTACCTCTATGTTCATAGTAAACCTTAGTTGTGTGCCAGTAACATACTCTTAGCTCATTAAATTCGATGACATTTACAGGACATAAAATTTTATGACTGCTCATTCAGTGGCTGGGATTATCACAAGAGCCGACATAACAAGAAAAAACAAATTTATCAAACAAATCACTAAAGAAGCTGATTAAAGAACCACGAACCTAAACGAATGATATTATTTATAGGCCTTATTAACAAGATAGCCCCTTCCAGAAGACGACAGCCGCGAGGCAACAAGCTCGTGCAAAATGATATTTAAAACGAAAACCCAGACAAGACAATTAATGCATCAAAAATTTACGCCATCCGCTATGCTAATATAACGGAAATTTTCCTTACACAAGAAAATTTATTCCAAAGGATCCTTTGCAAACATTATGAAGGTCAGTTGAACTCACCTTTCAAAGTGCTTCGGAAATTAGGGCTAATATTGGTTGTGTCTGCTACTTCATTCGCCACGCGACCTTTATGATAAATTTTCTGCTATTTCAAGGACTGCACTGCACGATGAGTCAACCGGAACTCCGCCTAAGAAATACCCGGAACCCTCGCAAGCGGCAAACATGTTGTTGACACTAATTAAAGCAGCTAACAGATGTGTCTGAAAAAGGAAACCACCCATCACTTCAGGCACATAGTAGTAGTAGTAAAGAGGCCATACAGCTTTTACTGACCTCAAATCTGGAACTATTATAGTAGCTTTGCGGCTCGCGTTTCCCATGGCAAAGAACTGATTTTTAATGTGAGGTGAATCGAAGCTGTGATATTCGCAGCGCGTGGAGGCCTTATATAAAAACGAATAACATTGATTCAGATAATGCAGGACAGGTATTTAAAGGTAGTAGACAGATCTGGCAACTTCACATCGCAAACAGCGTCAGTAATCGTTAGTAACGTTATGAAGCCATTCCACTAGCTTGGAAGAAAGCCTGAAGTGGAAAACACCACTGCCCCTTCCCGCCCACGTTCTCGAAAATGTCAAACAGATGAAATCAGTGTATTAAAAGGTTATTTTTTCAAAACGCGTGCCAACCGTTTTTTGAGCTCAAAACGCCAAATTCCACATGTGGTTTTGGGTAGGTTGCTCCAGGCGCAAGATCGTTGGGCCATCCATTTTTTTTCGCTTACGCACATCTCAGATTCATTCTCTCCTCTCCCATTTTTTTCTTCTGGTTTGACTACCGGCTATGCATCTAGGAAACGGTTGCCGGAATGAAGAAATTTTTTATGCGACTGAGTTGCATTCTTGTTCTGCTTCGTATTCACACCGATCCGACCCAGTGCCACGTCTCGATGTTGCTGAGGCAATCGCATGCCGAGCAACAGCCATCATCTATTTGTTAGCCAGCTAGCTGGACAGTCAGTGATATGGTGGGGAGCAGCCGGGAATCGAACCCATGTCCCCCACATGCGAATAGTGAGCTCCACTGAGCCATTGCCGCCCCTGGCTCAATGACCATGCAGATGACAAATAAAGGCGCCAGAGCAACGAAGTTCATTGCAAACTGCCTCAGCACTTGGGTATGACGTCTTTACAGCTCTCAGAACGATTTGCTCATGACAATGTCACTAGCAAGCATAGCGTTATCACATACGACCGATTCAGATGCCTGCAAAGCAGATGTAAGATCGCGTTGAGTCGTTTATTTGAGCAAACAGTGCTCACGTTGGAACCATGGGCTTATTTCAGGCGAATCGCCAACTGTTAGTGACTTGAGACGATCGGCGTTACGCAGTGTCTCGATGTTCGTCGGCTTCTGTATGCAACACATTGTCGATGGCTCAACTGCTTTTGCGTTTAAGCTGGAACAGTACAACTCGTTAACCAAACCACTTTATAGAATCGCGACTGGCGTGACCTTTCACTCGATCGTATTACACGTTTCTCTCGAACCGACAGCAGAAGCATTGCTCCGTGATACTTCCATGCCACAAAAAACACCCTTTCCTATGAATGGCACATCAGTGGTTTGCTCTCCATAAAGATTTAGCGATCGCTAATATCTGCTATGCGCGCCGACCAACGGCCACCGATGATAGAATCCCAGCGAGCGAATAAGCTAAGAAATTTGGAGCAAAATATATAGAACGAAGTAAGGCAGGCTGAAATATTCAAAGTTTACACATAAGTTTAACAAAGGAAAGCCTAGCAGTAGAAAAGCAGTGCTTTACTCGTAAGCTCAAATCATGTGCTATATCGACTAAACTTAGCTTGTAGTGTGTGAAACTTTCATTTAGGTATGTGTCGAACTTGATGAAGTTTGAAAGAAGTGAAACTGAACAGAAGTTTGGCAACCATTGGCCTATTCGTTGGAAACGCACGTCCTCTACCAAATTCTGACTATGAAGAGAGGCAGTATGTATGGATACTGCCATTGAAGTTCGTTTTTTAAGCGGTTATCCGATGAGCGCCGTTTCAGATTGGCGGTCGTATACAAGTTCGATCTTTTCCATATGTTGCTAAGAGGTGAAATCCCCCCTTCAGCCCTTGTTGTCGGTTACTTTCTACGAAGGTCCTCTAGAGTTGAGTATTATACAGAAGATTGTAAGCAATTATAAGCTTGTCATCACTCTAGCTTTCGAATAAATTAATTGTTTTCCAATTTTTCTTGCTATTCATTTGTCTCCAGTGGTCAAGTTCGTTAGCCAGCCGGGCCCGGAAAGTTTGAGGGAGGGGGGTGCATTTCATAGAACGACAGTGCCTTTCATATTTAAGAGGAAATGCCCATAACTTTTTTTGTCTTCAGTCGATTTTAGCAAAATCTTTACCATTCATAGAAGTGGGGAGTGGAATCTCAGGGTTTGACGGAGGAATATGAATCCAGAAAATTTCTTAAGTATGGGACCTGAATTCGTTAACCGTCTTTGAGGGGGTTTTGCTGAGGTTAGACGTAAACGGTGAAAGTATGTTATAGTCCGATATCGTCTTGGGTGGTCCAAATCAAAAAATCCCGGAAAAATTCATTCTCGGAAAAAGAAATCCGGCTTTGTTTTTGCAATGTTTCATCGGCCATAAATGGACCATTGTTTGAGCTATCGAGCTGAAGTTTGGTATCTAGGGGATAGTTTTGGACATAGAATCTTAATCGGCACTCAAAATTGGTTTACAGAAAACTTCGTTTAAAAAAGTATAAAAATTGCACCTTTCGACCCTTCATAACTTTTTCCCACTCAACTGAGCGGAGAATTTCCGCAAATTTCACTCTTAATATTGTTCTAATGTAATTTCTAAAGATATATAGCGCGGGCGTCAAAAACGAGCCAGTTTCGGGCCCCAGTTTAAAATCACTTCATTTGCCGATTTTTCGAACAATATTTATCGCACAGGTACATACCCTACACCAAAACTTGGGGCATAAAATTCTGCATCCAACGATGTGTAGATGGAGGGGTTACAGGAAACGAAAAAAAACTGAAAATAGGCCCCGAAGGTAATTTCTATACTTTAGAGTGCGACGTCATGTTTGTTACCGCAGTTTTTCGCTTCATTTTCGTTTCTCTTCAATCTAGGGATTCTCGTAGCATTATATTGATGCTTTTGGAGTGGTTAGAAGTATGTATTGTATCGAATGAATATGACGGAATACGCAGGCCAATTGGGTCCAAAAAAGCTCTTAACTATGGAAATCGAATTCTTGTGAATTTTTTTTCCTCAGCAGCGAAGAGTCCAATCGAAATGCGGTTTGCGTTTAATCAGTGATTGATGAGCTTTCGACTGATATATAGTTTATACCCTATCGGTCGAGACTGGAGTGCTCTGTAGTGTGGGAAGGTACGCTTATTTATGGAAATGAAAATTTGCGAATTTTTTTCTCCGCAATGGATGATCCAATCGAGCTGAAATGAACTTTGTTGTAATCAGCTAATCATACCCTATCGATTGGTATGTAAACCTCCAAATCGGTGAGTTAGTGGTCATTCCGAATCGATCAGCCAGAAATCCCAAAATGTCGATTTTTGCAATTTTGGGGGTTCTGGATCTCGGCTCCTATTGCATTTGTCTAGCCGACTCCGGAGCCGAGATACAAGACCCCAAAATTTGCGATTTCTTGATCGCGAGGGTTTTCGAAAAATTCCACGTAAGTACGTGCATTTTTTCGAAAATACTTTTTGTCTTAGATTTCGATGAAACTGGTACTGTTCGATAGATCTCGTCGAGCTAATTACAAGTATTCAAAAACTATTCGATTGCGATAAAAATCCCATGAGATATGGTGGATAAAAGTTTTAGAAAATGTCGTTACGTTTGGAAATCGAAATTTGAGTACGAAGGGGTGTAATACGTAGAGAATTAGCGAGCGGCGAAGCCGCCAGCCCGCATATTGGTTTTACTGAGCTGTAACTTCTGCGATTCTCTATGTTAAATGTGCGCTTCGTAGTTTCACACATTCCACATAAACATACATAAAGACGTAATACGTGTAGCATTAGCGAGCGGCGAAGCCACAAGCCCGTACATCAGTGTAATTTAGCTGGGAATTGATGTAGGCGGAGCGAGCCAGAGAGAGCGCGTGTGGGCGGGGGCGAGCCATATTGGGGTGAGGGGCGCCGCAGTGGGAGGAGCGTGTGCGTTACCTGTTCGAGAGTGTGTTTCAGCTCAAGATGGGACAATTTTGACGGAATTTTTTTGATTTTTTTGGTTTTTTGTGCTTTGTACGATGGGCGGGAGCGCAATGGGTGGTCTAGACGCGGTATGCTCTACGCATGGTAATTTTGACCTACAAACGTTATTTTAATGAACTTTTTTGAAGATTTCTAGGAATTTTTCAAGTTTACAGGCACCGTGTGACCACCACAACTTCGCGTGACATGCTAATGGTTTAAATGAAAGTATGCATCATCAGCTTTCGATATGCGATGCAATCACATATCTGCATTTAGAGGACTATTAGGGTTACTGCAGCCCACCGCACAAGTCTCCTTTTTTTCAGCGACATCAATACGCGTAATCAAAACAGCCTTTTTCTCATTCTCGGCAGAAGTGGCTGCAGTTAAGGCGTTAATTTTTCGGTTGTTGGAAGAGTCATACAAAGATTAGATGATCAGAGTTGCATAATGAGACGACATTCTCAAAGATAAATCAAACCTTGATGGAAGAAACTTTCTGGTGAGTCGTAATCTGAACTGTGGGTTACAAAGAAGATAGATGACCAGCCTCAGAAGACTGTTTAGTGCCACTAAGATGCTAATCAAGTCTGCCGTGATCGTATAGAATTGAGTGCTGAAAATACGATCCTCGTTCGATCTTCGTTAAAATACGATCCTCGTTATGGAACATATCTAAATCAACAAGCGCCTCCTTAATGTTTTTTCCATTAATTCTGATTAGGTGTGTTAAAGCTGCAGCGAAATATATTTTCCGTTTGTTGGTTACTCTCTACCAATAAAACTCATGCTTACATCGATATGCTTTTCTCAGCTGTCGATTTTTTAGGTGCCAAACATTGCATTTATGGAGAGCACGATCTCGGATCGATTCAGGTTCTCACCCTTTTCTTATCTGAATCAAACAACGCCCATCGCTTTTCAGTTATAGCAGACGTTAGCAGTTAATCAAAATCAGTAAAAGGTGATCAGCACACTCAAAGCATAGTCAACGAAAACGAAAATTGGGAGGAATGCGCAGAATTTGTTGAAAACAGCTTCAAAAAACGACATTTTCATTGTCAGCCTACCATTGGACGGCTACATTGTATGTTTGTTGCGCCATTTCGTTTCGACGAGCGGTTCAGGGCTCGAATCATGAAGCTTTTTTTTTCTCACCCCGCTGTCCACTTCGGATTTTTTCTTTTTCAAATAGTTTACGAGATGGATGACTGAAACACGGCGAGCGAATCAGCAGTGCTCTCTCACAATAAATGCTATGAACAGTGATTCATGAAAACCTGCTTCTTGCCGAAGCTCCAAAGCTTCCATGTTAGCCGCAACCGTATAATGTACACATCTTTACGTCAATGTTTCTATGAGCGTACTTTTTTGGGGAACAACTGCAACCAGTGCATCCATCTCGTTGTGGGCAAAAGGAAAGAACACCGCGAATGTGAGGGCTTATGAAAAGAAAAACCTTGCAGATCATACCGTATACGATAAAACTTACTATTACGCATGAAAAGAAGCTTTGGATGCTGCGAGATTGACAAAAAAGAAAGTGCGGGCCAAAGTCGTTCATTCATAAGCACCGTACGCGACTAATGTTTTCTCATGCTACTTGAAAGCACCGCATATAATTTCCGTCCGATGGGATCAATACGAAATGCCGTCATTATGGAAAATCCGTCATTCCCCTTGGTACTGACTGGTTTTCAATTTCAGAGGTGCTTAATTTTGTGTAAAATTATTGTGCTCACTCAAGATCGTTCAATACTTTTGGGCCGCCTTTCTGAGGTTGTTGTCACTTTATTAGCACCCCATGAGCGAATTCTATCACTAGGAATACAATTTGTCCACTGAATGGCACTTATCAATTTTCATCGATATTGACGAGACCTGTGTTACCTAATTCGGATGAAAGAAGGCATGACGTCAATTCACATATGGTATGCATTTAGTGTCAACGCTCTTGCAACGACAGAAGGCATCAGCGTATCCGTATTGTTCTAAAGGAACTTCCTGCCGATTGAGTGCAACTAAAGCTGTCGACATTCAAAAAAAGAACTATGAGTTCCAAGAATTGGATCTGAAAGCGATTCTCAAATTTGCACCAAGTTTTGAAGAAACTAGTAAGAAGACAGGACTGGACACAAACTATACCTTGAACCATCTGCGTTGACCAGTATTGGACTATCGCTGAAGACGTTCTCCATCACCGAGATGAACAGCGAAAAGCTATTGCAAATGAGATAGGTGAACACGATCGCCACCATCGTCCACGTTGCGTATTTCAGCTCATTACGACCCATACGATTCTTATTTATCGACTCTGAAATCTTCTGCATCGCAGCTCTTTCGCTTTTCTGGTGTCTTAATGGCGTTTATTTTCTCTATTTCTAGCTTTCGAATCTTTTAGTGTAGAAATTTCTGATATCACTTTTGTTAAGTGCTGTACTTGGCCAATCTTAACCTCTTTTATCTACTGGGGTGTACCATGCGCCGTTTAGATACTTTATAAGTAGCAACTCCACCACGCTCCAACTGAGCACTCTCACTGCGCTCGATCTATCGCTCGCCGCCGCTTCACTTCTATTGCAACTACGGTTACCCGCTCTGAACGATCGCTTTAGTATCATCCTTCACCGTGATTTGCCTTCTCTGTGCGCTATGAGATGGCTTTCCAAACAGCTTCTTTTAGTAAGCTGTACTTCGAAATGAAAATACCTCACATAGTGTCCGAGATAGCTCGGTTCTATTCATAGGGACGCAACACCTTTAACCTGGCCATCCTAAGCAGGCGTTGATGATGGTACAAGATTTCTCGAACTTTCAGCAGTTCAGAGCAAACCTATTAGGACTATAGACAGGAATGGGAGACTCCCTTCGTTCCCTGTCCATGGCACGAAAAGTCATGGGAGGGAAACCCTATCTTCGCCAGCGGGAGTATTTCTGAAGGATCGTAAAACCGAAACTCCTGACAATTTGACGCCTAACATCTGAAGGACTTCAACTCTCTATGTGTGAACGAAGTAACGAAAACTCCCCGAGGATGAGGGTCCGAAGATGAACCACTTCATCAATGAGGAATGACTTCAATGGGGAAAGTCAACTTCAATAGCAAAGGGTTTTTTAACGGCAGATTTCGAGGGTCGTCGCCCGTTTCCAACCGCACTGCCTATTCCCTTCGCTTATTTTATGAGCATCGTTGCGACACTAAAATGCAGAGCTTGACTATATGCTCGTCTTGCATGAAGCTATGCAAGCGGTTTGGTCATTCCCGCTTATCCGTGCAACTGTCTTTTGCAGAGCAAAGTCGCGCCTCCGAATGAGCAAAAAGTTTCGATAAACTTGATTCATTGGCGCAAATATGTACTGGAGAATACGTCTCCTTCCTTAAGACATTCTAGTACACAACAGCGAAAAATCGAGCACGCTATGGAAATAGCGCCAATGTCGCAACGCTCAAATGTATGCTTGATTTAGTACTCCCAAACTCGTAGAACATTTTTATTTAACCATATTTAACATTTTTGACGTTTTAAGAGAATCAGAAGAAGCGTTTTACGAGCATCGCTTTATGGGTGCGTTCGTTTAGCTCGTTACTCGGTGCTGTGATCAGAGTGCATCATCGTCTAGCTTCTCCAACCATTATTATTTAAATGTCACACGATAGATGCTAACATCTTCGGTTCTTGCTATCAACATTAGAAATTTTCTGTCCTGACTTGCTCTAGCGCTCGGGTCCTTAATATCTTCGTACAACAGCCTAAAGCAATTACTAAAATTGAAATTTTAGTGGAATTCGAATTTTTCGTCGATTCAATACCATTCCCGGTCATTAGGGGATAGGGCAATTATATGTCTGCTTTATAGGGTCAAGCATAGGTTTACAGATGGGAGGAAAGATTAAAAAGCGTCTGAAGCAGGCAAAGCATTACTGGACGCTTGCGAAGTAAAAAAAAATATAGCAGACATATACCGAGGGAGAAAAAAACAGCATTATAGGAGCAGCGAAGAGGCTTTTGAGCATACAGCAAGTCAGACGAAGTATTTGTGGGCACCCACCGGTAAAATCTAAATTCAGATGAAACGCGAACCTTGACCGCAGTCATAGTTTCAACTGCTGAGATCAACGCACTCAAAAATGTTGTCGTTCCCATGAGAAAAAAAACGACATGAATGAGCATTCACCTTTCCTGAGCATCAGCGATATGCGGGGCATTTCGACGAGATGTTGACCATAAGCCGTCTGATATAATCGTCGTCGCGTAAGCAATATGATGACGATATTAAGCACGAATAAGAGCACAAATGGAAGAAATATTTGCAGAATTGTCATCACGTAAAAATTATACATGATATAATCGTCGTACGCGGTTAGGTAGGGCACAAACATGTAATCCTAAAACGCGAATTTCCATGGCAAATGTCGCGAAATCCAAAAAACTCGCTTAGAGAGGAATAAAAATCGAAGAACAATGGGTATGCTAACTGGAGAAGTAGGAAGGAGAACAAGAGGGGTTGCACGGTAAGCATCTGGGCAACTTTACCAACTGTACGAAACCCGCAACAAAAACCGACAGGTTTTTCGATAAAGCTGCCGGTTTCGTAAACATTTGGTAAATGACAAGAACTCAGACTATATTTGGCTCCGTCGTTTGCACGGACCTTGTACTAAAGGTTAGTTTTTGCTTCGCTCGATCATTCCAAAATGCCACCCGATATGACGTGAAATGGGTGCAAGTTTTCACCGCCTTTAAGGAGACATAGCACTCCCTGCGGTCTTTTTCTGAAATTGTGCAGAATACATCTTCCGGATTTCATAACTCTGGTTTCGGCGATTCTCTGGTTGAAACCACCAGAATAAATTTTCCAACGCGCATAAAAACAAAATTAGCGAGCCAATCAATTCCCACACGCAACGTCACATGGGTGACCATAAAGATATGCGTAAACTGATTGCCAATGTTAATCATGCTCGATCGCTTTTTATACAAAATCGTGTGTCCGATGATGACTTGCCACCAGTTGAACCGACTTTTCTTTCTCAAGTTTTTCGTCGACATGAAGGATTTCGAGATTTACACTGCGCGGTACATATGAGTTCAAAATCGATATTACATATAAACCTCGTGTAGTTGGTTTTTTCTGAATGTGCGGAAACGCAAGATTCCCGTGAAATGCTATCCGCTCGGCCTCGTCAATAAGCACAAAACGTGTGAAATGCCAAAACTCTTGCAGTAGAAGTGCTCGACGCATTTGTTTTTAGGATGAAGCACTGGAAGTGACGGTTTCTGATGGCGACAAAAGTGCGCTTCATTTTTGGCCCACGTGACTCGTTGTCTCCAACCATCATAACAAGATCAGTGCATTTTGAGCGCTTCTCGTTTGGTTTATAGATAAATAAATAAACAAATAAACCTGAAAAGGTGGGCAGCGATTCTCATAAACGATGGAGTAGTCGAAAAACGCGGGGACTCGTAGGATCAGAACAACAAGTAGCACCACGGCGACGGTCGCTCCTCTACCCCGATCACTGAAACTCATCAAATACTTTTTGCGCACCGAAATCGACCGATCATGTCATTGATACCACTATGAAACATCGATAGGTATTGTTGATTTAGTAAGATCCCCGAGTCAGCATGTGATATCGCCGTGTACGGAATACATTTCCATACACGGATATGTATATATTTGTTTTGACCAGTTCCGGAACGCCTTGTGGTCAGCCTGCTGGTGATCCGTCGGGTAAGCAGCAGCGAATAGAACGCAGGTGTTCCCGAACACGAAGCGGGAGCTCAACCACTGAGCTTCTGCCGTCCATATATATATATATATGGACGGCAGAAGCTCAGTGGTTGAGCTCCCGCTTCGTGTTCGATATATATATATATATGTATGTACGGAAATGCTCATACAAATAGCACTCAAGTGAAAGAAACGCAAATCTACCAAATTAAACGAAGGCGATCATTTCATTGAGCTCTAGAAGTTTTTTATTGCATTTCTCTACAATTAATGAAAAGATTCATAAATGAAATTCAGCGCAACGAATTTGAAGAAAAAATTGTTTACGATGTACGGTCAATAGTTCGTTGAGATGCTTTTCCTTTCGAGCGTTGTTACGATAATGATGTCCTCAGTAGCACCCTACATTCGCCTCTCTCACATGTATTATATATTCTATTATATTATGAGAATATGCTGGGATACGTTCAAATTAAAATTTTGCAGTGAAATTTAGTTTGCTTTCTGCTCACTATGAGCGAAATTATGTGCTGCTAGATGTAACTTGCATAAGTAGGCAAGCGATGCTAAACATTGTGTAGCGTTCTGTGAGCGGCCAGTAAATGTAGCTTCTCATAGCTGTCATAAAACCGGCATACGATGTTCGTCGTTTGGTGTCTGTCTATGAAGTTCAGGGAGATAGATGTGGAGTTGAAGGTGACTAAAGTGCAATTCACAGTTTGCTATGGTCCAGATCCAATGCACACTGATAACGAAGCCACGAAGTTGTGTACAACTCAGCCTTTGCTCAAAATGAGCAATCGATAGCCTATTCGAATTTTTTAGCGATCATCATAGTTTTTCCGAAAGAACGTATTGTTGCTTCTTTCGTTTAGAACTTATAGAGGTGACCGGCCAACTTTAGTATTGCATCGTTTCCTGGATGAGCATGTGCAAGTACTTCATGGACACCTGATTAAGTTCTATGATTTAGGTTCGAGTAAATTCGATTAAGCATTTCGCAATTGTTGCTAGTTTTTTATTACTGTTCCGCAATCACTGTTAAAAAGTTCCATTAAGTACAAACGTTATGAGAAAATTCAGCGACTGTATTCCGGAGACATAAACAAAGCGTTCGATCGTTGCACACAGTACCACATAAGTGGAAGCGAACTGAACTGAAAATTTATTTATTCTTGCGCCAATACTAGCAGTTATGAATGATAATCCAATTTTTAAAATCATTATAGACTATTCTCTTCGTGGACATGTTGCTGTCTTGATGTGACGCTCTCATAAAAACGTAACATGCAATAGACGAAAACAAGCAGTTCAATTTCGCCACTCCTTATTCCATCTCAACAAGATGGCATTCATAGTTTTACGCCATTTGTAGCTATGCACGTTACAAGTAAAATCTTTTATGCATTGAATCATAATATGTAGTGGGTGGTGGGCAATGAACAAGAATGCTTAGTAGGAGGAAAAGGGTCGAATAAGTGAATTCTAAAAATACTTAATAGCGCCGTCGATGATTTCTGTCATTTGCACCTAAACCGACTGTTATAAATCCTTAACGAAAGAACCAACATCTTTCCGAGGGCTCATAGGTCCTCCGAAATTTACAGAAATGGCATCTCTCGAAAAAAATCTTTCTGACTTCAATGTCATCCCATTTCATATCGAATAATTCATTGAACTGATCGTAATACTAGCAAGTAAGGGTGGATCAGATAAGCAGCAAAAGGCTGTACAGCCGCAGATGTTAGGGAAATTTTTGAGATATTCAAAATGTGAACCTTTTTTTCCAGTGGACCAGTTTTAAAAAATTCTGTGTTGGGTAACACTGTTATCAGTTGATTACGTTTACACCAAATCAAACTCTCCCATTTCCTGAAAATTTCGGCAGAATCATAAACACGAATTATTTTTTCTCAAATTAGCAGTTATTTGAACTGATGAAGGATAAAAGGGAAGCTCACATTCTAAAACCGTTGCCTGAAAAATTCTGTGCATTAGTTTAAGCACAAATTACAGCGACAACTCAGCGTGATTTCCGTTTCCTGTCGATCCACCTTCAACCCGCCCCCCTCCCCCTCTCCTCTGCTCAAATGTGTGTTTTCTACAATATTTCAGCTGTTACACGGTGATGACTGGGATACCTGTTGTAAAATTTACAGAACGGGAAGATAAACGTAATGAATAGTTACCAACGCGACTGAGTCCATACAGCTGCATAACGTACGAATGCCATATGTGGTGTAGCGTCTCTATCGACTGAAATATGGCGAGCGCATCGATCGTGAAGAAGGGGATGTAGATTACGCAGATCATCATATCAAATATTGCTAGCACCAGCAGGTAGAAGCTGTGCCTGAGATGCTCCTTACTGCTGAACATCACCTGAAAACGAACTATCTGAAGCGTCTTACCACCTCACTTCGACACAGACTATTACAAAATTTCATGAGAATTTCACTGGTCCTGTTCGGGGCACATGTGTTTGGTGGCCTCAGCTATACGACTGGTTCCTACAGGCAAACAAAACTTCTTCGAGCAGCATTTCGTGAATATAAAAAACAAAATGATTTTGCAAAGAAAACATATTTTATAACCGTATGTGTGGTTGACTGCGCTGATTATTAGCTATAAAATGTTCAGAGAAACTCAAAAGTTGAAAAGTTGAAAGAAAGAAGTATTTTGTGAGGAGACCAAAAATCTAGCTGCTAAAGCCAAACAGGTTTAGAGTTCATTGCTACATACTCTTCCCAGAAAACACATATGCCGATCACTTGAACAGCATGACGTTGGTGGTAACTACAGGATATTTGACGTTATTTGATAGTCAGTTCCTTCCATCCTTCCACCTGATTTTCCCTGGAGCTTTTTTTTGCGTGAGTCATGTGATCCAAGTCATTCCGCATGTATCTAGGTGGCCCTAGAAAAAAGAAAATTCCTGATTCATTCTTGATGATTGAAAATGCTTCCTTGTTAGGAGATATTAAATTAACTGCACCTTTAATCAATGAAATAGCCGATTTTTTTCGCAAAATTCCGAAATTCACTTTCTACAATGAGCATCAAGTTTCACAGTTCTCTCTGTAAGAATCAAGCGTCTTCTCAGAGTATTTCGTTCAGCCCTGCTTCTGAACGCAGCTATCCGAGAAACTGCACAAAAAAAAAACAAAAAAAAAATGAATACCTTATGTATACGCACGCTGTACGCCTTGCATATCCCGTATCAAATTTCTATCTAGAAAGTCTAATCTTTACGCACTTGTTTGCCCCGTTAAGTCATTTTCCAGGCTACCAACTGATCTAGAAATGCATGAATCGTATCGAAATTCTGTTAAGAAACCTTCCTCGTAAAACATGATTATGCATACCATACTTCAGCGCGGGAAGCTTTAGCTGGTTATAGTGGAAGTTACTGGACGAATAGAACAGATACATGCATGTACTCACAGGAACAATCTTTATGATAACAAAAGTGTACAAAAACGGCAAAAAGTTGTAACTTATCAAAGAAATATGTTAATGCAGAGCAAAAAAAAATTGGGCATGAAAGAAGACAGGTACGTTTGCGCAGACGAATTCAGTCTTTTCCGCAAAAAAAAAATAGATGACGTCTTTCATCTGCCTGTCATTTTGACAGCCATTCGCAAAGTGTTACTCGATTCGCTTCTCTGGGTGTTGCATTTCAAAGTTTTGATAGCTCATTATTGATAAATTGCTATCGAATTCGACGTGCTTTTGGCAATGATTTTAGAATATTTATTCCTCATATTCAGCTTATATTCCCTTTTATTTTCGAGTGATTTCGTCTGCTTTGCATAAAAAGCGCACTTCTTTGTTGGGATTTGCATGAGGCTTAGTAAGTGATCTAGATTTTCAACATGGCAACAACACCTGTCACATAGTAACAGCATACTTTCCATGCGAAGATCCTACCAGAAGGATTGCGTTGAAAAAGATTCCGACGAATGCAATTGGTGTTCCTACATAGACGACGAGAGCGAAACGAGCAACGTCATATCCCTCGTTTTTGGCTGCACACTCCGAGGTTAGCTGCTGCTCGCTTGCATTGCGCATAGCTTCTTCAGAAGGGCCAAAATCGTTCCTGAGGCAACTCATCAGTGTGCATCGTTTGAAACTTGGCCGTCAAGAAGGCAGCTCAACTCACCGAGTTCACACAAAATTGACCAGGTGATATGATGCTTGAAAGTTTTCACTTCTAAGAGAAGCAAATAAAAATTACAGTGCACGAAATGTCTTCATTGACAAATTTCGATTTTTACGCGCGTTAGCAAATTTGCAATTTGCTAACCACATTATTGGGACGCTGCGTCTATGCGTTTGAACATGTGGGTCTCTTCGGGGTTTCAACGAGGAACTCTGTAGCTGAAATTGTGAAAATTGGTAAAGGCAGCCTATGCATAACTCACAAAACTGGCATTACACTTTACACCGCAGGATCACCTCTTATTCCCACCTTCGAACCAGTTCAAGGAACTCAAACAAACACATACTTCTTTAAATGATTTGAAAAATATGCACGCATTTTCTAGCCGCTCGAGTTTCATATTTGATCACTCGGACTGCAAAGGAAAAAGTCTTTAGCAGCAGGTCTGCGAGAGCGGCCGGATCAGGAAAATTTGAACAATCATAATTCGGGAGCGGTTTATAAAAAAGGCTGTTTGCTGGGTGAGACACCAAGGCGCATCGTGGTAGCCCTCTCATACGCATTCCGACTTCTTTCCTAGGATGATAGAATTCTGTTCTCTTTATTGAGGGCTTTTTGGATCAGATACCTTCCGAAGTAGGTGGAGAGGCACTGCTTCCTTCATGAGGATAGGTCGATCATGGTTTTACTGTCACATTAAGATAGTCTTTGCTTTGTACATCTTTTCGACCACTGATGTTATTCTGTCTTTGCTGACTCCCGTGATGGTTCAAATGCGCTTTCAAAACACAAAAGTAGAAATAACTATGCGCATTTCTTGTATGCTTCAAACCAGTATCAACAATCGCATCTACAATATGCCAAATGAAAACACCATAGATCAAACTCCTGTACTGTTTTATCGCCTGTCGACCAGAAAGCGTTTCACAAGAAACAACAAAAACTGTCGAGAAGAAACAATTACAAACTGTAAAATCACGAGCGGGGTGTAAAAACCAAGGAACGACGATGGCAAAGGAGGAACGCTTGTTCGGATAACCAAAGAAGAATGGCAGGCAAAAAGTGAAACTGATAGAAATTTGCTGGCTGGCCAGCTTTTGATGAAAATCCGACAATAAGCTGTAGACCGCATGAATCGGTTTCGTAGGCGAGATCCGTCATAAGCGCTGCAGAAATTCTCGAATTTCGGAACTCTCGGTTCAACAGCTGCTGAGCTTAGAGTATGGAAAAAAGATAAACATCTATATAGGCGTGAATACGACCTTACCATGATGCGGTTTGCAAGTGCAAATTCGCTAACAACAGTCGGTAGTGCACGTCAGGGGGTGATACAGTATGCCATTTGACAATTCAGGCATCAGACTGTCCGGTTTCATAAGCAGTCCGCAAAATGATTAAAATCCCTCTTTATCTAACTCGACCGTTCATGCAAATTTTGTATAAAAATTCATTTCCCTGCGGCTTGACCGGCACAAAGTACAACTCCACTGTTCCCAAAAATCAATTTTTCCTTGCTTCCATTACTTTTAGCTTCGCTTGTGACTGAAGAGTTCTCTCGAAATTGGATGATGAGTAGGGTGCAGGTCATATCTATCAAAATTTATAACATTAGTTGCAGTGGTTCCTGAACCTAAACTACCGGACGGATAATAGATAGAAATATACATAGGCATGACGTCCCGATAATGCGCTTCGCATATGCAAAATTCGTCAGAGAGCATAAAAATGAAGTTTTTGTCGAATTTGAACGAACGACAAGACCAGAGGATCAATTTAAGATATTAATTCATTATTACATAAGATCTGCTTTCGTTAACAGACTATGAAAACAGCTGGGTTGTTGCGTTCCGAAGCACGCCTTTTGGTAGTTGGAGTGCCTTATAAACTCGATATTACAAGAGTTCGTAAACAGGCAAATGCAATGAAGTTCGGTACATGCAAAGAATGTTCCCTTACCAAATCTATTTCTTCGTAAGCTTTTGAAATGCCAAAGTTGTCCTTTTTTTCAGAAAACGCTGGAAGAGAGAAATTTTCAGGAGGGTGGTTATGTTACCAAAATTCAATCACAGTCTCCGCACCTCATGAAGCCACTAGTGCTTAATATGTTCTAGTAAACTTGTGGTCGACCAAGTCAGTTAGCAGCAATTAAGAATTTTGCCTTATGCGCACAAGCGTACCTAACTGGACGGTTTTCCATCATTGAGAAACAGAACGTGGAGATTATATTCGTTCTCTGACGATTGTCTTGTGAATTTTGACACCAGAAAACTGAAAGCAACACATGTATATCGCCAGAGAAACGGATATTGAGAACAGCTACTATTGGTTCGACATTTTGATTACTTGAAATTCAGTTATCTCCGCTCATTTCACGAAAGGCATATGTACCATGTTTGATGCTACAAACTTCATCGAAAAGCACTGGCTAAAATCTAAGCATGTAGAAGTCCATAAACAACGGTAGAAATATTAATATGTGGCGAAAATTACTACGGAGATAATCAGTGAGCTGAAATGCTCGTACGATTAAATAATTATGCTCACCTGACCACGCCTGTTATGTGAAAGTGACTTCTAGCAGCTTGTTATGGTGTACACGAATTTGAGCACGCCAGGTGAATTAAGTAATGCAACCGATACATCAAACCTCAGACGCTGCGATGCTAACATTGTCAATAGTCAAAGGATGCAGAAGAAATCTTTTTCTCCACGCAAGCTATTCAATCGATGAATTGTTTATGTTGCAGTAAAGCACTGTTGCATGCAATATAAATGCAAAGCTAGAAAGAATGAGGACCTCCAGAATGAAAGACGACTCATGTTTGAAATTTCTGAAAGGTCTGGCCAGCTGAATTTCCATTGGGACGATTCGCGCAACGGTATGGCCAGCTGATATCTTTGACGTCACGCTGTCCGCCCATGCAGTCAGATAGATGCGCTTACGCAATTAAAACAGGTTACACAATTACACAATTAAAACGCTTTCCCCGTTATTTAGCCTTAACAAAAGCGCGCTATGACGTTATGCTTGTGCATATAGGTGCAGCTACGCGTATGCCAATTTGTCCGCTGGTTAACGCATCAACTAGAGAACCCATCGTAATGAAACTTAACAATCATAACTTACAGGGTAGCGAGAACTATAAAACAAAATTTACATGCAGGATGAATTTGTGCATGAGCGACGACGCATGGACGGTAAAGGACTGAAAAGACCGGGAAGGGGAACAGTTGTCTTCACGTTCAAATCCTGACAGAGAAATTCGGGATTATAGAATGTTAACGCTGAAAACTTTAGCTTGTAGATGCAGCTCCGAATTTAAATTTGTAGGTGAGAAAAGTCTGAATAAAAACTTTAGCTTGTAGATGCAGCTCCGAATTTAAATTTGTAGGTGAGAAAAGTCTGAATAAAAACTTTAGCTTGTAGATGCAGCTCCGAATTTAAATTTGTAGGTGAGAAAAGTCTGAATAAAAACTTTAGCTTGTAGATGCAGCTCCGAATTTAAATTTGTAGGTGAGAAAAGTCTGAATAAAAAAAGGGGCACAAGAATTGAGGCAAAATAGGCTTCAATAGCATCATGCAGATCTGGTCTCAAAATCACCATCTTCGCCAACAGCTGTTTTTTGTTTGGGCAGCAGTCTAATACAAGTTTCTCTGCGTAGCCGCGCATTCACTTTTCTTCTAGTTCTCAACAATTCGCTGAACAAACTTGACAGTTTTATGCACGTTTAATAAAAGCCGTATGTCGCGAACATTCGTGAAGAAAGTCAAAATGACACGAAAAGGGCTCTCGTTCAGCATGGGCAGTTGGCGCCAATGGGCAGTGGGCCAAGCCAACGAAAATTTCATCATACCTTTCGTCACCGCCTCGGAAAGGGGACATGGCCGGCTTAGCCACTGTCTATGGGCGCTACACTAGAGGACGTAGGGGGGCAGAGCAGAATTGTACCACTACCCCTTTCGACTTCAGTTGTTCGTTACTTTGTAGTGTGTTGTTATCGTGTACGTTGTAGATAGCCAGTTGTGTTGATTATTATTTAATGCATCGCGTTGCTGTCCTTTGATGTTTTGTGTTTATTATGTTGTTTATGCATCGGTCCAGTTTGTTAGTGTTTTGTTTATAACGCGATATTCGTATTACCGATTTTGTTATGATGTTGCTCGCCCTGACGTCGCGTAACGAGAAGGTTTAATTACCCAAGTTTGAGGCCCGACGGGAGGCGAGCCCGCAGTACCAAGTAAAGGACAAACTTGGGGCGTGAAGAGACGTTCGAATGAAGTAACGGGCACAAGAGGACAAGCCCACGAACAGGCCGGTTATTTTGTTCAATTCGCGTTCCCCTTTCGATTCCTTTGTATACGACGATACTTGCGAAACGTGCCTTTGAGGAACCGAGCCGTTACTCGACGTTATTTGGTCCTGCTTTTATCTGTTTTTACCGACATATACATATATAAATATTCTCTGTATCAGTTCATATTGGGCCCATCTGTACACAAGAACATAGCAGAACAGAAGCCAAACCCCCTCTCTCAAAAGGGAAAATCAATTTTCTGCTACACCGTATATATTATCATGCCAGTCACTTAGCATAACTTCTGAGTTGCTCTTTTTTTATCCCCAAAAAGTTTTTCTCAGTGAAAAATTTTTAGTTTTGTTCAGCGCCCTTCTGTTTTTTTCCCATTGACTATGGTCGCCTGTTGGTTTCCGTCACACTAGGAGTCCTGCGTCGAACTAGCGTATGCGCGAAGCATCTGTTACAATCGGCTTTTAATGGTTTTTTTTCTATCAATTTGGCATTGTCTTCGAACTGGTTTCTGCATTACCTCCGACGCTTTTGCGACTAAGCGGCGCGAAGCATCTTTGGCGCATTGCTTTGCGTGATTACCTGCATTGTTTCAGAACCTCAAAGATGAATTCCTGTAAAACGATAACATATTGTTTGGACAAGTAACAAAAGATGCGTTTTTAGAGAATTATCGGTACAAATTTGGGCAAAAAAAAAACCGGTTTCTCAAGACGGATAAAAAATAACAAATCAAACAGGACGTCGAAAAATCTAATAGGAGATTGGCAACAAAAATTTTACGATATTTTTGTTCAAAATCTCGTGAAAGCTTGTGAAATTAAGACGGCTTTTTCAAAGTTCATGAGATGAACCAGGGGCGGAGCTGATTTCCTAAATTCTAGGAAAATCCGAAAGGTTTCACTATTTTCTGGAAACGTTTTTAACTTCTAAAAACTGGTCTCTTAGAATCCATAGAAATTGACACCTTTCAGAGAGTGAACCGTAATGTTTTGAAACACAGAAAGTAGTTCGTCTCTGACTATACGTTTATTGCATAATCCTAGCATGATGCAAATGATTTTGTTGATTAGGAGTGTTTTTTAATGTGTTGAAATTAAAAAAAAAAACGGCCAGCTCAAACGGAGTAAATCCATACCAGCAAGCCATCAGGATGGTGAAAGAGAGCGCGCAGTCACAAGGGAATGACACCGACGACCAAATTCCTTACGAAAATAATCACGCGCATGCATTCAAGTATTCATTCGCCTAAAGGACCGTTCATACACATATCAAACCAGACAAACAGACACACGCACAAACACAAACACACACACAAACACAAACACAAACGAAAAAACCAAAACAAAAACAAAAACAAAAACAAACACAAACATGCACACATGCACACGTACATACACAGGCAAACACTAACGCAAACACGAACACATACACACACAAGCACATACACGCACGCACACACGCAAGCACACACGCAAGCACACACAAATACACACAAACACAAACACAAACATAAACATAAACACAAAACCAAATACGAACATAAACACACACATACGCACGCACGCACGCACGCGCACACACACACACACACACACACATACACAATCACACACGTGCATACACACGCACGCAGACACACACACAAACAGAAATACACACACACACACACACAAACACAAACACAGAGTGACACACACAAACACAAACACAGAGACACACACAAAGAAAAACACACAAACACACATTATTAGCCGTTCCCCTATGTCCGATTTCAGCAAACGCTAATAAAATTGATCCAAGGTGAAAAAAAAAGAAAAACAAACGAAGTCGCGCAAATATTCGCCCATCAAAAAACTCAGACGCGAAGTGATATCATTTCCAGTATAAGCATCCGTAGTTAATGCAGATCACATAAATTATTAGCTACGTCCATGTTGTTTAAACTTTTCCTTGAATAGCAATCAAAAAGTGAAGCGTTAAGTTCGTTTTCGTTGCCATCCACTACTCCAGTATTTATTTGTTTTATGGTTGATTTTTGAAAACAGGAGGAGAGCTAATCATATGCACAGTTCTGATTAAAGAAATATTAGAACACTTGAGAACGGTGTTCCAGGATAGTTCTGAAGATTATAGAGATCAATAATACAAAAGTAGTGCAGGTCTTGGGATTGCTCCATTAGCAGGTATCGTATGTCCACATGATTTTTATATTTATATTGTCGTACATTTACTCTGACTGTGCGATTTCGAAATAAATTAAGAAGAAAGAAAGAAAGAAGGTAAGCGTGATCATCATTAAGGCAGTTTAGACAAAACCAGATTGCTGAAGGCTGCAAACACAGGTATGAAAGCAATCGCCGTAGTAGCGGCGAACAGTTTGCTTCTCGAATTATCAACAGTGGTTGGTTGAAAGAAGCGGCTTTGAGAAACTTTGTGACAAGATGTGTTGCGATATGTGTAAAGAGTTAGCTAGCGTGATCGAATTTGTAAAAGCAGGAAGTGGCGCGAGCAGGGTTTTGAGGGTATTGCAGGTCTATCTCAGCGGTCCGCGAACGTTGCATGCTTACGGTTGGGGCGTGCCATTCCAAGGTCGCAAATCAATCTGGAATAGAATCCTTTTTTGCAACTCTGGCCCGCCTCGGTTGTACTGTCATGCTGAGTTTTGACGTCATCTCCCTAGTCAGTAAGTTCCAATTGCTGTCTAGAAGTTCCGAACCTGAGGTTCAGGTGATCATGAAGGAAGTCTTTTAGAAGTCGTTTCCTCCTGGAGACACTTCTTAGGAGTATAAAGGTCGCTGAGTTGAACATGCAGAACAATAACTGATATGTTGTCGAAATGAAATGCACATACCCAATGCCAGCAAAATGGAGCTGTTTAGATTGGGCCATTATCACCATGGTCATTGATAATATCTCAGTAGATCGATAGAAGAATACATGAGCAATGAGGAATCAGGAGCCATGCTGCATGACCACGGAGACGACTTGATGAGATGTAGAAAACGAGGCTTATTTTGTTACCAAGTTCTCCTCGGTCAGTAAGTTCTAACTGCCATTTATACGTTTATAGGTGGATTTGGATCCACCCACATCGTAAGTAATGACTGAAAATTTAGCGCTCTTACGAATCGACACCGCTAACCCCTTCTACGTCGATCGTGCCTATCTGTGCTTAGCAAACATGAGGGCTTCTCAGTGAAATTGTAAAAGGCTGGTTTCGAGAATCTATGCCTTTGAAGACGAGTTTCCCTTTGGTAAAAGAGATTTCAGCAGGATTCCGTCGAAAATCCTCATGCCTCCGAAAATCCGTTCGCCTGCAAAAAGGGTTTCCGGTCCGTAAGTCTACTCGCTTATCTGCATGATTGAATATATTCCGCTCAGTCATAAAATAATCGGAAAATAGTGCTGCACTTTATTATACAAATTCATATCGATAATAGAAGTTTAATGTGGCGTTCAGACCATCGATGGACTAGCAGATGTCTGAGAACATATAGCAATCAATTCGAATGCATTTGAAGATGGCGCCGCTGTTTCAACTCAAAATTTTTAGACTCTCTTTCATCATTGCAGCAGTCAACTTCACGTTACTTAGATTTGCTAGATTAAATAATTCAAGTTGATTATTCAACAATTTAAACTACTAACAAAACTCTTTCGAAAGTGAGTCGAGTGTGCTGAACGTGATACATATGATATAATGGGTTGGCACGACATTTCAACTCGCCTAACCAGACCTTCTCGCTTCCGAAGTGGTCTTGTTTTGTAATTTTTCTAGCGCCTTCCTTTGTGATCCCTTGTGACCCCTGTTTCCTTTGTGATCGCTGAATCGACTTCAAATATGATAGATGAGGTGACCAATAGGGTACACGCAACTCAAAAATCAAAAAGCCATACTGTCGGTGGAACTGTCGCTCTTGGCCAACAGCTGCTGATACTGCATACGGTATGAGTCGCTTAGGGCGGAAAATCGGCTGGCGCCCAGCTTGAGTTGCAGACTCGCTTTTACCAGGTTGTAACGTCCGAGGTCAGCGTTGAAGAGCTGTGGATAGCGGCGCTGCAGATTTTTCGTGACACTGCTGTTCGTCGATGTAACGCTGCTGACGTTTATTACTGTCGGTTGGCCTGGATCTTTGCATGGGAGAGCGTTCATGACTGCATAGATCCCCATCTTGGAAATCCATTCGGCTCCGAGTAGGTTGCACTGGGTATCCGCCATGTGGAACATTCCTTGAGTTGAGGCGTTCTAGAAGCTGTAGTTGCACGCGCGTTGTCCAAGGATCTTGATTTGATCTCCTGATGCACCGTGAGCGATAAGTGACGATGGCTGAAGCGCTGGATATCTGATAAGCTACCACGTTGAGTTGCTCATGATCGTCACATCTGATGCGGTATCGACTTGAAAACTGACTGGTTGATCGTCTACTGTGACGACAGCGAAGCGTCGATAATCAGTGCAATCGATCCTTAAGACAGTGAAAACTGCATCTGAGCGTGCTCGTCTGGCTGTTGGACGCACCTTGGTTTGAACGGCGATTGATTCTTGAACGACGTTTGACAACGTTGCAGAATCCTTCCTTGTGCCCGATTTTCCTGAACATGGAGCAGCGGTGCTGTCGATGCTTGCAGCCGCGACTGAAGTGCATCGCGCCGCAGAACCAGCATGGCGTTGGGGGCGTCTTTGCTGTATTCTCGCGGTTGGTTTGATTGTTGCTGTGACTGCCGGTTTGTGATAGTTGGTTTTGACGAGCGCCGTTGGCGACGCCGGCTTTCCTGAACTGCGCGAACCGTGTGGGTGGGTAGGGAGTCGTTCTCGAACATCTTGGTGTCGTGCTTGAGGTTGAGTAGCGACTCGCACTCCTCTGTAAGCGTCTGGACCGTACAGGTTGGGTCTGCTTCGATCTTATCGAGTAGCTTCAGTCGTACGAATGCGTCGTCGCTTGACTGTAGACCACACACGTAAACAAGGCACCCGAACTGATCCTCTGTGCACGTTCCGAGTAGGAAGTTGACGCACTCGCGATCGACACGACCGGCGGATGTAACGAAGTCTTCTCTCGGTTCCTTCGCGAGCTTCATACCTGCGTAACACGCGTTGAACAGCGACTGTTGCGGCCCAAAGAGGCTCGTGAGCAGATTGAGTGGTTTCGGAAAACTGACGTCACGAGGGGCCCTTGGCAATACGTAGTCCGCGTACTTCTCAAACATGGGTGCGTCGAGTTTCTGGAGAACGAGGCGAACGAGAATTGCGGCCGCCAGAGTTGCGCATTCGACATCGAATACATCTTCGTGTCGGAAATACCATGTCTCAAACGTTACGCCCGTTATTTGGGTCGTAGACGATCTGGGTGAAGCGTCCGGAGAGCGCGCCAAAGCGTTGCTTCGGATCAGTCGGTTGTGGAAGACGCGACTGATGGTACTGAGTGACGTCGTGGAAGGCAATGGTGAATGTATACAGCAGCTGTTGGAACTGCGCCTCCGAAAGCGTCGCCATCTTCACCCGCGGCAATCCGTTATCCTGTTCCCCACTGTTGTTTGGTAATCGCAGTAGCTGTACCTGTCGAAGGTAGAGACGAGGCGACGTTGATGAGAAGACTTAGTGGCAGAGATATCCAGACAACACTACCACAAATGACAACAACAACGACAACAACAACAACTTATAATAACACTCCTTATATGGCCAATGGTGAGCGGATATGATATGTGGGTGGCAAATGGGGCGGGAAAAATGAAGCGGCGGAAGGAGCTGAGCCCGCCTTGTCATGACGAAACATTGTGCAATACAGACAGTTGGGCCACATCTTGTGGTGATGAAGCAATTGTGAAATACCAGTCAATGACAAAGTGCAAGCGAAGTAGAAATAAAGTGCAAATCAGTGGTAAGGTGCAAACATACACAACAACCATAATACTTCATCTCTTTCCGCTGAGTTCACGTCAAGACTACGCACGCATTTATCCTATCAGGTGGTGCTCACATAAAATTGAAAAACTTAAAGGGATGAGGCTCTCGAGCATATAGCTCATAAGGCTCAAACTTGCGGAACGGAATCTGTTGATCATAAATATATATATATATATATGTATACAGGTATGATGAAGAGTTTATTATTCACACCTCAAAACGAACAACCTCACCCGGTAACGTTGCCGACCTTGAACAGTGTATCGCATAGAACTGGCACAGCAGGAGCACAACGGTACCCATTAATCGTTAGGTTCCAAATCAGTTCGTCCAAATAGCACGGAGGAAATCTGTTTTCAGCTGGCAAAACAAACTTTTCCAAGGGAACAACTTTGACGCTGTGTTCTTGAAGATAACTTAAATTTTCACTTATCTTGGTGGCTTCACGGAGCTTACTTGTGATGCCTTACTCTACTTTCGGAGTTCAGTCTCATGAAGAAAAAAACAACTTTTTTTCCACCGAGCAGGGGGATTGCATGGGTCTGGAATGAATCAACGGACAGCTTTTGTGTAAGACAGCAAACCTTGCGGACATTGTGTGTGTTGATAGGGTTGGAAGGACTTTCATGAATAAACCTAAGCAAACTGGACTGGAAAGTATAGGCATTTCGGTGATTATGCGAGCGCAAAGAGCCATTCCAGAAATGACGTCGACAAATGAAGAAATCGACTTGGTTTTTGTTGATAAAACTGGTCGACTGCGTATCGGAAGAGAGCAGTAGACCGGACTGAATGCGGGCGAAAGCAATTTGTCAAATTGAACTGCAAAAAATATGTTTAATTGGAGAAGCATTGCTGCACATCTAATGTTTGTTGTGTGGTGTGTGCGCTGACACAGAATCGAATGCAATTTATCGGTGTGTGGCAAATCGCGTCTTATAAATGGGCAACCAAATAAACAAGTTTCTCTTTATTTGCTCTATGTTGGCCATCAAATCTTTTTGATAGCAAGCAACTGTAATCCTCAAAGGAGCTCAGCCAATCGGCTCTTTGAATTCCTGTGATAGATGAAGGCAAAGGCTCGTCTCATTGACTAGTGCTGCATTTGTGTAATGCGTAGTTCATTTCCCATCTCCATCCCTCAACGTTATCAAACGAGTCGGTCATACGCTTTGCAGAAAAGTCAAAAGCACTGAATAAAAAGTTAAACGGCACCTTGTCTTGTGCAGCACTTCAGAGTATTTCACATACCACATTCTACTAGGAAATTGCTATTTGCGTTATTAAGCCATTTCGATCGTCACCGCCAATGGTTGCTATTCTCGCAATATGTTAGATTTCTTCATTTCTCGCGTATACATGTCAATGGTCGACCGATATCCTCGTCACAGGCTAAAGATATCGGCCAGATTGAAAAGTTGCTCATCAGGTCTTTTGCGCAAAGGCTGCAGCGAATTATGTGGGGAATGCGTAGAGCTATTATATTTATCGTTGGAAATGCCTAATGCTATTTATCGTGCGCAAATTTTACGGTTTATGAACTGGTAAGCATCACTTATGTATACCCCCTAAGCTGACCTCCTACATACGTTTTTAAGTTGACTCGTCGACCTCAGAGAGTTCTGGAAAGTTTCGCATTTTTCGACCGACCCGCATGCATTTTCCAGCAGTTGGGTCGCAGAAAAACTAATATTCGCTTGGAAATTTGCAGGAGAAGCCGGGTGAGTTAAAATATGAAATCGGCTTTTTCGTCAGGAAATTTAACTCATAAAAATCTAGGAAATCCACATATATATGCATACACACATTCTCACACGCATTCACACCCACACAGAAGCACACACACAAACAAATACATACGCACACATACTACACATAGGTGCGCACGCGCATTTGTCCGTCCATACATCATTGAAAACGCATCTTTAGAAACACACTAGCGTGCCGTGCCTGCCTCTGGTAACTTCCGGATGTGAACAGTAACGATGACAATTGACAGCCATGGGCTGAATCAGCTGCACGACAACGCAGCACCTAAGCAGATAGAGTTGTGATGCGCGAGGCAGTGAAGCGAGCATTGGCGATTCGATTATTGTCGTGCGCTTGCTTATCACTTTGATGAATGCTGACGAGTTAGTTATAGCGTTTCATCCTCAAGGGAATAATATCACTCAGTCAGATCCCACAACTGAGGTAGCTGTCGATTACATATTCGGCATACCATTACAACAGCAGGCAAGCACAACGTTCTGGCCAGTAGCAGCTGAACCGAAGCAATTGTTTGCATTAAGCGTTCTTCTAGCGTTGCACTGTTCTTCTAAGCGTTGCACTGTTCTTCTAAAACGTGAACGCTGCTCATTGTAATTCAAACTTCTCATATGTCTATCGAAATATATTTACTTCCAATCGGGGTGTTTTTCACAAGTAAGAAGTCCGACTATCCATCCACTGGTCCAGACATCAGCTCTGAGCAGTGCAACCCGGTGGTTCCAGTAATTTTGAGCGCCTCCAAGCAAGATCTGGAGATAAGGCTAGCAAGGCATTGCCTTCATCAGTTCTTTTTTTGATTCTTATGGAATCAACATATTGGACTGGGAAAAACACTTCGAACAGTGCGACTTTTGTCTCCTACAGATGATTAAATTGAACACGAAATATTTGTCAATCAGCTCTGCTCGCCTGTTCATCATTGATTTTAAGGCTTCATTAACTCATACCTTAAAACTGTTTTATAGCTATCTCACATAAGCATGCACTGAATGCATCATACTCGTGTTTTTGTTGGCAGCAATGCACACGAAAAAAGTGAGACATCACTAAACACCACAGTCTCGTCAACTGACGCAGTCTAATGTAGGTCGGATTACGGAAGTTACTAATTTCACAGGGCAGGTCTAACTGAAAGGGGAAATATCTTCTGCAGCTACATTCCATTCCAGCTGAAGTACTTTGCATGTAACTTTTGTTATACCTCAAGTTTTGGTCGAAACAGAGGAACGAGAGTGAAAAAAATGCTGCAAAAATGACAAAGTATGGCATGCGTGACTTGTGGTTTAAATGAAATTTAGCTACAGGAAATACTTAGCTGCTAGAATTACCTCAACTGGAATATGAGAGAAGGGATGTGGGAGAAAAAAACTGCAGTCATTATGTTTAAGAGTTCCAATGAAGTTAGTAATACTGAGGAGCTGGAACTTCCAAACTGTTCCACGCTTGGGAAATTTCGATAACAGTTGTCGGAAAGAGAACAACGCACAAATTGCGAAAGCCGATCAGTGTGCGGTGATCGTTACGCAAAATTCGATGCCATCGCGAACGCAGCAGGTGTTGCTCGTTTCTGTGCATCAAGAGATCGCCATTCCCACCGTGAGATGCAGTTGCGTTTTCGAAGCTACTTGTTGGTCGGCCGCACTCAGTTAAACGCGCCGAGCAATCCGACGTCATTAAAAGCATGTATTCATATTGTCATCAAATTTTATACGGTGTTGTGGAATTCGCTTCTTCCGAAATGATATACCAGAGAAAAACTGGAGAATTTCCGCCCAGGGTCGCTCCCAATCTACAGTCAACTTCTCTGAGTAGGAGAAGGAGCAAGCATTGGCGACGAAATGGTATTTATTAAACGAGTAAGTGCGAAACATAATACTAGAAGCGGCATCATCAAAAATTCCACGAAGCTCACACAAGGCGATCATATGTGCTACGTGTCCCTTTCAAGCAAAAAATGCGGCAACTTTGCAAAACTCAACAAGGAAACGAACGGTATACATTGCAGGATGATCCACTTCTGAAACCATTTATGAAGTTGTGTAGCAGCTTAAAAATCTTGCGGATGGACACTCATTTTTGCATTCACACCGATATGGCGATAGTAACATTTATTTTTGAAACTACGGTGGAATTCACCACAAGTTGCTTTTTGATGTACTCACTGATAAATTTCAACGACCATTCCGAGAAGAATGGAATGAATCCAACAGGAAAACGCTTCATGCTATATGCGCTGGCCGTCTCCAACTCCTATATCTATGAAGACATCTGAAGGATTAAAAAATGATAAAGCGACCTGAAGGCAGCTTAAATTTATGAAATGAGTCCGAAGTTAAACGAGGCAGCAGCAAAACTCGGACATAAAAAGAAGATTCTTGAGTTTCCCGAACATAGCGTCACTAGAAGTGACGACGTAGAAGCAGCTGCTCTCGTTATCGACGAAAGCGCAGTCACTGTGAACACCTACCATTTGTAGAGCGTTCGAAAACGCTCGCCAACTGCTCGTTAATTCTTGGATTCTTATCCTTAATTTATGAGATGCCAAATGAATCCAACAGAAAGACATTTCGCCAGAGTAGGCGGTTAGTGTTAACCTTTATGATTTTCTCATACAGCGCCATATGTGAGCGTGAACACATTTAACAGCTACATATTAGATAAAGCGAAGTTAAAACTAAACATCTCAAATATACGAAAAAATAGCATTTGCTGTGGACGAATTGGTAACTGCTTGATCGTAAGTGAAATGCTCGCCTTAAAGGTAGTTCGTGAATTGCGTTCTGAGTGTTACTTGTACTAATGTACATATCTATCATGAAACAAAATGATTCGCTCATTTCCAAAAAGACAATTTTTAATTGATTTTACTTACTTTCTTTCATGATGCACGCATACATACCGGAAATAGTCTATGGACAAATTGCAAAAATTGAGAATACTAAGTATGCGAATGCCTCAAGTGAACTGCATAATCAGCCAAAGGAACAGTGAAAACAGTTAAGTTTGTAGTTATACGTATAGAGTTATGATCCACCCGGCAGCCATTATATAACTGGCATATATATATGTGCGGCTTGTAAGATGCGGTTTTAGGATCATAGAGAGCTGAGCCAAAAGCCAGTAACGCGCACGCATTGGCAGCAAGCATCCATTTTGACTACCGTTAGCGCAGTTTGGATCAAACCGTTGTTCGAGGGCGCATAGTGAGAAGTAAAAACGAAAGACAAAGGGAGCCACGCTCCTGGGCGAAGTTTTCACGCGCAGTCGCTCAGAAGACTCACTGAGACTGGAGTCAATTTCTCAAATAAGATCTTGATAAGCGAAAGCTTTTTGCCGATCTTTTTGTACATTCTTCATGCGATTTGGATTCGCTTGCACAACGTGTCCCTTGCAGTGTTATGGAGTCTTGCATTGACTGGAAGGAAGGCTAACATTACGTATCAAGGGTGAAAGCTGGTTATGGGTATGATGATTCCTCTGTTCAAGCTTGGTTAGGTGATGCTTGCAGTGAATATGACTCCACAATGCAGTGAGCTCTTGTATAAACTGTTTTGGTCGCATAAACCACAGCACAGACACATTCATGAGTCAAGTGCCATAAGTATGGTCCACGAATACCGTGAGACCGTTACGCAGAATGGAGTTCGCTGGCGACTGAGTGATGTGTGAGGAGGAAACTGCCTTTATTAGCCGTCTATGCTAACAGCGGCATTTTTCATATTCATGAGGATGCAACTTTCGAAATACATCATCGCAGCTGCCTTTTACTCCTTTTCTACGCAGAATGGAGTTCGCTGGCGACTGAGTGATGTGTGAGGAGGAAACTGCCTTTATTAGCCGTCTATGCTAACAGCGGCATTTTTCATATTCATGAGGATGCAACTTTCGAAATACATCATCGCAGCTGCCTTTTACTCCTTTTCAATCTGATACCATCCAAACGTTCCCTGGTTAAGCAGTGCAGCACAATGACCATATAATGCACACACAGGCAGGAACTCGTGAAACAACAGCTTCAGATGCGCAACTCAGCATTTCATGCAATGTTGCAATTTTACAATACGCTGTATCAAAAAAAAAACCCGCCGTATTTTCAAATCCAATTTATCTTGGATGCAATGAAAATACTCGTTATTTGACCATTTCTCGTTACGAAATCTCAATGGGATGACTATTCAAATAAGGGTCTAATGGGAAATACACGGATTCGGTGTAACATACAATAGTCTTGAGAGTTAATGTCACAAATTAAGCCAACATTTTCATGAGAATTATCATCCTCAATAATAAGCAAATTATTTGATATTCCTAAGAACAGGTTATAATTAACAAGCCCCAAAGATCAGCTTGTGTCGCTAGAGCGCTAGACATGAGTCCTCTTCTTTGCAATCCAGTAAAACAAAAAATTTTAAATAAGTTTTTGAGCCAGATTGTTCAGCGAAAATCAAGACAGCCGATACTTTTTGCAGATATTCCGGCTTCTTCATCGCCACTGAGAACGTCGACTATCACGTCGATTTACGAAATGCTTGATATGACACGAAAGCAAAGCTGATATTTTTACGAATCGCTAATTAGGCCTCCCAAATGTTTCGGTGTCTATCACTCAATAGCAATGGTCAAAGTGTGCTGAGGACTCGCATCGCTTCCAAAATATTCAGCATTCACTAAACAGCATTGCGGGAAAGAAGTCGAGTTTCTGTCAAAATTCACGACTTTCCCTGGTTTTCGGATTTTCGTCAAGCTTATATGGGCTTGCACTGCCTTCGTATGCCATGGCTCTCTAGTGACGGGGAATCTGATGACAAATGAAAATCTGACTGCCCATCATTACTATGAACGAGGCGTTCACTAAACAGTTCATAAAAGTTCACAAAGTTCACAAAAGTTGTGACATTCTCAACTTTGATAACAATGCACTGGTGAAATTTGATGAATAATGTTTCCACTTAAAGAAAAGAAGCTGGAGGCGAAGTGAGAATCCATCAGTTGTTGAACGACTATCCAATGAGGTGTTTCAGACGATCCAACGACTGCGTCCAGTGCCAGTAAAGATATTAATTGAACAGTTCCGAACTGTATATCGGCTACGTGTGAAATAAACGTTCTTGAATTTTCTTTGTCAACCGCATTGAGGGCCTTATAGAGACGATTATGTAAGTCGTGAAGTAAGCAATCTAACTCATTTCAATCCTGCCGATCACCACTGAAAACGCAGGAAAAGGCAACGGCATGAACTTCTCGGGCGAGTCGTTCGGTGGAAGACTAGGAAGCAAATGCGTCCAATCAGATGAATTGGCTGCACGAGATGAACACCAAAAAAAAAAAACAACCGCAGTAATTTGCGGCTGCTTTCAACCGCCATGAACAACATAGGCTCGGCATGAGAAATTCACATTGGTGCCTTTCGAATTGAGGAACGGACCATTTTTCAAATATTGTTCGATTGTATCATACAGTCTCTTTTTTCTTCAGGTCGCAACTTGGGCCGGAAATTCCGAGGTTTTTCCTGAACTAAATAAGCAAACGAGCACCTATTTGCTGTTTAGTCGGTGCCGTTGGGTTTATAAACGTCGAAGTTCGTGGTCCGGGAAATACCCTTCTTGCATGAGTTCTACCAGTATACTCTACTGCTGATCACGTTTCTAGCATAGAACTGTACCTTTGCTGTACTGAGCCTTAGCAATGCATCATCGAGCTGTCCTTGACGAGGATTGAAAACATCCTTGTGCGGCCAACCGGTGCTAAACATGCGGTGATTAAGTCTACTGGGCATTACGAGATGAACACCAAAAAAAAAACAACCGCAGTAATTTGCGGCTGCTTTCAACCGCCATGAACAACATAGGCTCGGCATGAGAAATTCACATTGGTGCCTTTCGAATTGAGGAACGGACCATTTTTCAAATATTGTTCGATTGTATCATACAGTCTCTTTTTTCTTCAGGTCGCAACTTGGGCCGGAAATTCCGAGGTTTTTCCTGAACTAAATAAGCAAACGAGCACCTATTTGCTGTTTAGTCGGTGCCGTTGGGTTTATAAACGTCGAAGTTCGTGGTCCGGGAAATACCCTTCTTGCATGAGTTCTACCAGTATACTCTACTGCTGATCACGTTTCTAGCATAGAACTGTACCTTTGCTGTACTGAGCCTTAGCAATGCATCATCGAGCTGTCCTTGACGAGGATTGAAAACATCCTTGTGCGGCCAACCGGTGCTAAACATGCGGTGATTAAGTCTACTGGGCATTAAAAAAGTAGAATAAAGATGGCTTGCTGCAAGAATGTATATAGCGGGCAGATACTGTGAAGCACGCTTTTGTGTCCAAACAGTACAACGTGAGCCGTGCTTATTGAAGAGGAGACGAGAAGGAAATTTTAATAGAGGCTCAGAAGTAGGTCCATTAATTTGCAACCAGCCGGAGTGAGGTGGGCGGTAGGGCTGGAACCGCATTGGAATTCCGCTTCGAAATGCACCGAATTTTACATCTGGACTGCGGCCACAAGAATTTGTTAAGAAATATTTTTAAAGCCTGTTATTAGAAAGTATTTTTTGTACCACTATGTCGATTCTTTAAATTTACAGCCCAATCATTAGAATAGTCTGCAACAACCATCCTGAAAAAGCACTTCTAATGTTGTATAAAGTGAAGAGGACGGTGACCAATTGGTATCCTCTCCTCTTTTGCTCACTGACGATCAATCCAATATGGCCACTGTTATATCCGTAGAAGTATCCGATCGCTGTAGATATGTTGAAATAAAAGTGAAATATTGTTCTAAGCGGCATGAAGCTGCTCGACAAAATCGTTTCTATCGTTGATTTTTGTACGTCGGTTTCGAGGTTAACCGCATGAAATTGTCAAAGTAGTGACTGAGGTGAACAGTTAGTAGAAATGCTTATGACCGACTTTTTCTATTCCTTTGAAAGACGAATTCTGTTTTGCTCGCTAACGTTTTCTGGAGCATGGTTTGGTCAAACGGTGGTTGCGGATCTGCCGTGGACGCAGCAAGCTGTTTGCACTGTAGCTTTCAAGGCCAAATGTAGAAATAGAACGAATGCTTGCGCTAAACAGCTCCCTGATGTCCATGATTTTGGAAGATTTGCGATTTAAAAATTCGCTAGAAAGTTTTGTGTCAGTCATGCAAATTTTCGAAAATAATGCGCGAGGGAGGCTCTTGAAGCAGTGAGTATGTCTATTCCACTGAAAGAAACGATACGATCGTTTATCACTGCATCTGATGAGCGCACTTCTCGTGCAATGAAACTCAAATGGAGCACACGCAGAAAATCAAGCACTAAACAAACGCAGTTTGAAACTGAATGCTTCAGAGTTCGACCTTTTTGTCTAAAATCGAACAGTTTCCTCTTTCGTACCTATTACCGCGATGCGCACTCCAAATGTGACCTCAGCATTGTCAAGCGTATTACTCACTTACTAGGCGCACGGTGATGCCTCGAAATGTTATAATATTTTGTTGCTGACAAATGGGCGCAGATGTGGAGTTGACTTATTGTTTCGGCACGCTACCATGATCACACTTGGTGAAACACTGAGTCAAACTCCATCGCTGCGCTCATGTCGTCGCAACAAAACACTTGGTACATTTCCATCGCATCACCTGCAGTCTTTTCAGACCGTGGTTTTCCTGATAGCCAAAAAAACCAAATCGAAATAAAAATCGGAACGTCTTGAAAATCAGGATTAAGAAACATGTAGGAAGCTGAAACGTTCCGGACGATTCGAAGCCTTAATCATACAGAGGAAGTTTGGAATCACTATAGCGCCAGTATCGTTCTTGCATTGAAAAGTAAAATCAAAAGTTCTCTTGAAGACTTTTTTTTTTCAAATGCGCTATATCGCTCCTTCTCAGTTCCATCGTCTTTCGGTTTTGATTTCATTTTTTCGGTTTGGAATCGAAAAATTTTACAAAAAATTGAATCTGAAAGCAACTTTGCAATTTACGAAGCACTGCACTTTCAATACGAATCACATTAAGTTTAACGTAGAATAAAATCAATACCCGCCGAGCGTGGCTGCCAATCGAGTTTCATAGATAGGCAGTTAGACGAACTGGCTTTGCGGAAGCTTTCTACGAGCACCTCGAGGGGCATAAATGCGATCTGAGGTCTGCGCGGCTTGCATCGTTGCTCTGCGGATGCATACTCCACAAATTCTTTGCAGCTGCTCCCTTCTTGTAGCGGTTAACATGGCGCTCAAAACAACACCTAATTGAGCGCCTTCCCCCGCAGATACAACCGACCACCGCGCGTTATATTCCTGAAACCCCACGCGGCAGACCATTTCGAGAGAGAGAAAAGGACGCAAATAAATCCATCCATATATTGGTTTCTGGCACAGGCAAACTGCTTTTATGCTATTTTGGATCTATATCCGCGAAGCGCATTGTAGGAATCAGTTTAGTGCTTGTACTTTTGCGCCTGTACATTCACGAAATTGCGTGAGATTACAAATAATCCAGCTTAACTTTGCTGAAACATACATACACAGTTTTCCTTCCAGGATTTTTTTCTTTGTTCCAGCTTCAATTTTAGAGCAGATGAGTTCCGCTTTTCTACCTCTGTTCCTGCGAGGCGGAAAAATCCATTCAGCCAATTCTGATGACAAACCTGAACCAGATAGAATAAAGCACTGCCGAAGCACAATAAGGAATAAAATAATGTGGGTAAGCAGCTGGGGTAAAACGAATTGTCGTATGCTTTGAATGATGTTGTTTGGTGGCGTTTTGTGTGCGTTGCATTGGTTGCCTTGCTTTAAGTTGCTGAACAAAAATGAAAGGCAAAACGAGAATATCGAAGGAAGCTGGGTGTTTGATAGGATATGTCACACGATAATGTCCCTCGCAAGAGAGATGACAACCTGATCAAAGTATCTTCGCATAACTGGACAGACGCTTCATTGAAGCTGAAACAATATTGAATGTGCAGCCAGGCAAATTACTGGCACGTACACAAATAGAAGTGAGCGAGAGTCCCTCGAAGTAGCCTATAAGGACCGCTTTGAATGGTTTTTGTGAGCGCTTACATGCTCAATATTGCAATGCAATTTTTGGCTAAAACACCGCTAAAAATCGCAGTATTACAAGAGGTTCCGGTGAATTTTGCATGTCTGGGTTGGGGAAATATAGGCATTACACCTCTTACGCGAATTTCTACCACTGACAGCCCAACTAGCAGGTAGTATTAACAACTAGCTACAACAGCCATAGGGATGGCTGTTGCTCGGCGTGCGATTGCCTCAGTAACACTGAGACAACGGACTGAAGGCCCGTACGATAAGAATAAGAATAAGAATGCGAATTTCAGTAACTTTTAAAGAAAGAAGGCAATGACAAAATTTGACTCGAAAATGCGTTGAATTGCGTTGCGGCACTGCGCGACCTCAGATGGCATAGCGACATTTTGGACATTTTTTACGATGATCTGAAAATTTCACTTTTGGCTTACATGAGCTGCGGAGATTTTACCCTCACTGAATGGTAAAAAACACCGCAAGTGGATGTTTCTTCTAAAAAATGGCGCTTTTCAGAAGAAACATCCACTCGATTTCTGAAAAAAAATGAAACGCGATGGTTTTCGCCTTCATTAATATGACGATTCACCCGTGAATTTCATGGAATTGACTGGTGAATTCCCAAATCGAACCTATCAGACGTTGCAAGTAACCACGAGAAGAGGTGTGACAGTCACTGCCATTAAGAGGCGTTGGCTAAAATATCAGTTTGATCTCACGAACATCGGCCGAAGAAAAAATTGTTATTCCTTATTGCGTAGCTGCTACATCGTTTATCGCACGGTAGAAAGGATAATCAGCGTTCAGAATAGCGTCAAGCACTCGGTAGCCATTGCTGTGAAAACTCCATCCATTTTGTTTATGTTCTTTCTCATTCGCAAATTTTTTTAAAAGTTATCTTCATTTGTGTTCCCTCATGTTTAATAAGCTCGCTTACTGTAATGACTTGAACGTATAAATCAGGCAAAATATGCCTATATACTTTATTTAAAGCTTTTACATCGATTTCTTTTCGTAAAAATTCGCAACAGTCGCTGACGAATTACTGTGCTAGATTATGTATCGAGTGGGTTTGAGGTGTGTCGCTAATGGGGATAAAGAGGCTTTGGGAGTGTAGCAGAAAATTGATTTTCCCTTTTGAGAGAGGGGGTTTGGCTTCTGTTCTGCTATGTTCTTGTGTACAGATGGGCCCAATATGAACTGATACAGAGAATATTTATATATGTATATGTCGGTAAAAACAGATAAAAGCAGGACCAAATAACGTCGAGTAACGGCTCGGTTCCTCAAAGGCACGTTTCGCAAGTATCGTCGTATACAAAGGAATCGAAAGGGGAACGCGAATTGAACAAAATAACCGGCCTGTTCGTGGGCTTGTCCTCTTGTGCCCGTTACTTCATTCGAACGTCTCTTCACGCCCCAAGTTTGTCCTTTACTTGGTACTGCGGGCTCGCCTCCCGTCGGACCTCAAACTTGGGTAATTAAACCTTCTCGTTACGCGACGTCAGGGCGAGCAACATCATAACAAAATCGGTAATATGAATATCTCGTCATAAACAAAACGGCAACAAGGAGTAAAGCGATGCATAGAGACAACAATAAACACAAAACACAAAGAAACAGCAAAGTGATGAATTAAACCAATTATAAGAACAAGTGGCTACCTACAGCGTTAACGATAACAGCACATTACAAAGCAACGAACAACTGAAGTCGGAAGGGGCAGTGGTACAATTCTGCTCTGCCCCCCTACGTCCTCTAATGTAGCGCCCATAGACAGTGGCTAAGCCAGCCATGTCGCCTTCCCGATGCGGTGACGAAAGGTATGATAAAATTTTCCGTTGGCTTGGCCCACTGCCCATTGGCGTCAACTGCCCATACTGAACCACAGCTCTTTTCGCGCCATTTCGGCTTTCTTCGCTAATCTTCGCGACAGGGAGGAAGAAAGCAAATGCCTTCGCATCGCCAATCATTTGCGTTAATCTTAGCCAATGCGGAGAGGGAAGTTCGAGCATCCACCGCTTTACTGCTTGAAGAGGAATGCAAATGATCAAGGCTAGAAGCTTCGTTTTGCGAAAATAGGGCAAAGATGTGCTTAGGTAGCGCTCAACACTGCGCAGGGATTATAAGACAGAAACAAGAGAGGCCAATTATGAAGCCAGTGATCAACAGTGCTTCTCATAATCAAAGTCCTGTTTTTTATGGAGAAACACAGATATACTTCTTGTCTCCAACGATTCGTTCAGGTGGGAGGTTCTAACGGCTCACAACGCGTAACACGAGTTAATTATGGGAATTTAGGGCAACTTTTCTCGCTACCAATTACCTTTCTAGTTGTGGAGCGTGATGCAATCAGAGAAGCGCATGGCAAACTTATCAGAAACCCAATTTTCACACGCTAATTGCTTTCCTCCACGCAATTTTAGGAACAGTGTTTAAGCAAAAGTTATTACCTTTTTAAACAGAAAGCTCGATAGGTAAGCACAGTTTAGCTTTCACAGTTTCCATGCGCACGCGCTTCAAAATTTCGTTATAGATCCCACTTTCAGTAAAAATTCGAGCATATAATAGATGGTCAAAGGAAGGGTTGACTTCATGCCCTCACACTATAAGAGTAGTTCGGTTCGACTGGTATGAAGCGATTGGAGGTGGGAGAGGCGTGAATATGCGAAAATAAAGGCATTTCGCCCTTAATGCAGAAGACACGTTGCCGAAGGCGCAAAATGTTCGCTTTACAGCTTCTAGACGAATTATATCAACTCTGTGAAGTTAGACTATGAAGAAGTTTGACTGGCTGAATCTGACAATTTTTCTTTCATTGCGTTCACTTGCCTTGATTAAAACTTCGCCGTCGTCAGCTTGTCTGCAAGTAGAAAGTTCGCCAAAGTTAGCAGTTAGAAATTTCAAAAGGGTATATAATTTTGCGAATTCTGATTGCTTTTTTTCAAATACGAAATAACAAGGGACTGTCTGGTTTTCATAAAGTAAGAGATCGATCGTTTGTTGTGCGCCACTCAACAACGCCTCGTCTGATCCGCATGCATTGGACGGAGTCATTATGATCACTTCAGTCACAGCATCTTTGCTTGATTAACTTATGCTTCACCCTTAAAATCTGTCGCTAGCCAACGACATCACCTTGTTCTTCACAATATGCATAACAAGCCTGTGGAGTCAGAATTTGGTGAGAAAAAATCCGATTAAAGAGTATTTCAAAAAAGGTGTGCCTGAACCAGATGTCGAGGTCGCAGGGATCTATTTCACTTGTCCAAAGAAAATGATTATGCAGCCATAACAATACGGAACGCATCCTCTTTCTGAAATTCAGTTGCCACTTCTGGAAAAGAAAGTTCGTACGATGCTCGAGTTCAGTTCCCTTCAGATTTGGTTCTTTTCTGCAACCTTTTTGAAAGGTTTTCTTCATACTTACATTCAGCTTTTCTCTCTGTTAGCGCAACTTCGGACAATTCGCGCATCTAAAATCAGGTCTCCTTTTTTAAACCAGTTTCCCCTTTCCCCCAAACTGAACGAAACACTGTCGTACTCTCGGTTCTAGTTCGTTCAGTGGGCATCGTTGCAGTGGTATACGCCGAGTACGAAATGAGATACCTTCGCGGTCGGCTACAAAATATCATCATTCTTAACGACTCTTTTTTGGACGTTCTTCGGAGTATCCAATAAATTCAGCATGCAAGCGCAAAATAAACCAGCATCATATTTGCATGAGTAAAGACCAATTCAATTCATTTCATAGTAAGATTGAATGGAGTTGTTGCTAGGCCGTACTTGTGCGGTGTGGCTTAAAGTCCGGTTCAGTTGATCGATACTAGATTGGAAAGACAGGATGCTTGCTTACCTATCGATTGCGGTGACTTCTGAGCAGTTTGGAATTTGAAACATTATCTCATGCGTGATGCTGTCATGCTTAAGATTGTGCTTACGTTCGGCATCTCGAGGTAGCCAAGGGAATTCGCTGCTTCATAAAGCTAAACTACATTTTAGCGCATATATAAACACGCTTCCGTAGCACATGGTGGGAGCTGCTGAGAGAGGCACTTAATTTCAGCATAATACGCGATGGTTTTTGAAGCTTCGCATTTTCTTGAAAAAAAGATCTTTTTTATTAGAACAGCTTCACTCCTCTCCCAAAGATGAGGAAAAATTTGAGACTGTAGTTTTGTAGGGAAATGCGGAAGCAATCAAAGCAAACACCAGAAAGGCTGCAACGATCAGATTTGGGCACGAATCAGTTTTCGGCCGGAAGAAAGGATTTCAAACGGGAAAATACTTGCGGCGAATTCTCTATCGCAAAGTTCGAACGTGCCTTCATAGAACACGAGAGGTGATGCTAAAACCCCTTGTCTACGATCTGATGAGGCACCATAATGAGTAAAAGAGAGCAACTAGCGGGCGCTCCAGCTGTTTAGCGCGGCGAGCTGATTAAGTGCTGTCAAGCTCAGTCGGCAACACCCTTCAATTTTCTAGTATACAAGTTATTCAAAAGATTTTCTTACCTTCCGGCTACAGTCTCGAACTTTCAAAATGGCAGATTTATTGGCAATAGGCTTGCATATGACGGGATGAACGAAGGACTCAAACGATGTAGTATTGAGCAGGTCAATGGTATGAAAAAGCCAAACAAAGGCGACATCTAAATATTGTCGATGAGTAAAGAAGTTTTGTAGGGGTGTGGTATAATTCAGGTAATATTTTTGGTTGCGTGGACGGAAGATATTCATAAAACTGCTATACATTTTATGTGAACCAGGACAAATTATAAAGTAATAATGTGCAGTGGTGGCGCAAAGGTTAGAATGGCCACTTTTTAAATCGCACATCCCAAACCGTCCTGTGACAAGCATACATACACCAATTTGGACGTGCGTGGTGAACGATATGACGCTTTCTAGAGGCGCAGATATTCGAGCAAGCGTTGTGGGGACAGTGATTTTTAGCATGTTGCCAATTTTCGAAACCACTTAGAATTACAATCGGTCGAAAAATTGTAAGGAAAAAGCAACGGTTGCAACAACTGTGCTCGTAATTAACATATGCATACAATGTTCATAGGGTTCAAAAAGACGGTTGCTCGGCACAAAAACCTCTTCTGTACTGCATAAGTAGTAGATATTTCATTTATGTGTCAGTCTTTCGAAATTATGTTGGAGTACCATTCTGCTGGGGCTATTCAATAAGTATTCGAACATGTTGCTTACCGTAGCTTTGAACGCATTGTCTGATAGCTTTTCCTTTGCCATTTCCTGTAGCTTTCCCTCATTCATCTTGTGTGTAATTAAGTGTTGTTGACCCCATGCGTTATATCACAGTCTTAGGCTCAGTTTTAGATTCATGAGCTAACCACCGCGAAATGAAATGCGCGAAAAATCTCGAAAACGATGCACAGCCAGTTTCAGCTTCAAGCCTTCTTTCCTTTCCCGTTCCAGAGGAACTCTTCTATGAAAGCTTGAAACTTCTAAGGCTCAATGCTTCGGCTTATTTTGTTGCTGACCAACTGGGCTTCAGAATGAATGAATGAGTGGAACTAACGCAGAACGAAAGCAGAAAATCGCCATTTTAGAGTTTTTGTTACTTTTTGGCAAACTGCAGTTCTAACAGATTTCAGCAGCAATTTTCGATTATGTCCTAAATTTCAATAGTTTCAGCACATTCAGCCCAAACTGAGCATGAAAAAAATGGATTCTAACAGATGAATATGACGCAGACTGCAGCGACATTCCCCAAGGTCAAACGATACTAATAGATCAAGAAATTGACGCTGCATTTACCTCGTCTGTGCTATCTCAAATCTTTCATTTATATGATATCTTTTTCGTGTTTTATCGAAGACAAGAGATTGAAAGAATTTTCTTCAAGTCATGTCAGTTGAACAGCACTCTTGCAACCGGAGCATATGCATACAATGTTCATAGGGTTCAAAAAAACGCGGTTGCGCGGCACAAAAACCTCTTCTGTACTGCATATGTAGTAGATATTTCATTTATGTGTCAGTCTTTCGAAATTATGTTGGAGTACCATTCTGCTGGGGCTATTCAATAAGTATTCGAACATGTTGCTTACCGTAGCTTTGAACGCATTGTCTGATAGCTTTTCCTTTGCCATTTCCTGTAGCTTTCCCTCATTCATCTTGTGTGTAATTAAGTGTTGTTGACCCCATGCGTTATATCACAGTCTTAGGCTCAGTTTTAGATTCATGAGCTAACCACCGCGAAATGAAATGCGCGAAAAATCTCGAAAACGATGCACAGCCAGTTTCAGCTTCAAGCCTTCTTTCCTTTCCCGTTCCAGAGGAACTCTTCTATGAAAGCTTGAAACTTCTAAGGCTCAATGCTTCGGCTTATTTTGTTGCTGACCAACTGGGCTTCAGAATGAATGAATGAGTGGAACTAACGCAGAACGAAAGCAGAAAATCGCCATTTTAGAGTTTTTGTTACTTTTTGGCAAACTGCAGTTCTAACAGATTTCAGCAGCAATTTTCGATTATGTCCTAAATTTCAATAGTTTCAGCACATTCAGCCCAAACTGAGCATGAAAAAAATGGATTCTAACAGATGAATATGACGCAGACTGCAGCGACATTCCCCAAGGTCAAACGATACTAATAGATCAAGAAATTGACGCTGCATTTACCTCGTCTGTGCTATCTCAAATCTTTCATTTATATGATATCTTTTTCGTGTTTTATCGAAGACAAGAGATTGAAAGAATTTTCTTCAAGTCATGTCAGTTGAACAGCACTCTTGCAACCGGAGCTTTCGAAACGAATGACTCAAATAACTGCTTCTGCAGCACGTTTTGACAGCTGCTTAGAACGTATTGCCAGCCGCTTTTTGCGCCGTTGAGTTTGAGGCGCACACTATGGCGGCGCCTTATATGCGCTCATGTATTTGTGTGTCGTGTCCATGTGCAACTGCGTCTGTAATAGCTTCAACTGGGAAACCACTGCAGCTAGAATGATAGAATTTTTAGTAAAGCATCCAAAACATGAAACCAGCTTGACGGTGCATCCTAGAACCCTCAGCAGATTATAGCTCCTAAAGGGCGTAAAAAGTTTCATATGTTTTGCAGTTTGCCAACTTGCATCTTCCATGTTCACCTAGTTGAAAAACGAGTCTTTTTTAGAACAGCAGATTCGTACGAACAGTCCCATCATTTAGAGAACATGAACTTTCATTATTTGCCTGCATTTTATGAAAACCGGCTGGTCTGATGAGCGTAGTTGTTTAAAAGCAAAACCTGCCAGCCTTCTGGCGCGCTCCCACTTTTTCAGTTTTGCTCGACGTCTATATAATTCCAAATGGACGCAAATGCAAAATGATGCGATGCAATCGATTCTACGCAACTTAGTTATAAAATGCCCCAGCAACATCGTTGACTGCTTTTTATATAGAGCTCGAATCCGTCCTTATCGCGGCCCCCGTTATGAAGTTTTTGAAGTCTATTCGCTTGCATGTATTCTCTATGAATGTGTGGAGGGTGCGAAACACTATTTCGAACCCGATGGCTCGTTGGAGTTGACCACTGACAGAGGGCTACAGTGAGCTAGAAAACACAAGTGGGAATTCCCGAAAGGTTTTGAGTTGTTGATATGTTGTTCCAGCGGATGCGTATTGGAGAAGGGTGGTGGTTCGCAGTTTGGGATGGGCTAACGCTCAGCCGTAAGCACGGCGTGTAAGATTTCTCGCGTGTGTGTTTCAATATTGGATTGCCTCGATTCGCGTTCACCCTGCATTACTTCACTGCTCATCTCTTTGGTCACGCTTCACATATGACCATTGCGACTTTATGCGGTTGTCACTTTCTCAACAGCATCGCGCCTATCTCTCGATATGCTCTCTCTACTGTTGCATTGTCCAAGCAGGTCGATGCCCAGCTAGCCGAAGATTTACTTGTTGGCCAACGATGGGTTTCTTAACCAAAATTGCATGCGTTATCATTGAAATATTCATTTCATTCAAACGGAACTTGCGTCATCCATGATGCAGCGTCGATCATTACACATGTTACTAACAATTAAACAACGTTCCTCGTTGCCCTGGAGCTTGAAAAACAACAGCGAATGTGCGCGAGGTGAGCTGATGCGAATGCCTTTCTGCAACACCAACCATAAGCAAACAGCCAAAAGTAGGTATGTTTAGCATAATATTGCCCGTTTAGCGAAACGTTTTTGGAAATTGCACAAAAGTTCTTCTTCCCCTTTCCAGCCGCTGTCTCGAAGAGTTTAAGAAATTTGACAGCTAATGCGAACAACAGTGTGAATTAAACGAGTCAAGTTTCATTTCTTTCTTTTTAGCGCCTCCCGCGTTGACTTGCAGAAGCACATGCATATCAGCTACAGCGCGTCGCAAGTGTTAATTTGTAAAAGCGTATAAAAGCAAGGCACGCGTAAATGAGGTTTAAAACGTATGAATTGAAAGCCTTCTGATTTTCTAATCCGTTCTTCTGGGCATAACGATGAAAGATTTTTTCGCTCCCTTTTGAAGGAGGAAAAAACAACATCGTTTCGTTTTAAAAAAATGAAGGGAAGTCATCAGATGAAACGACGGTCCTCAACGGGGATCTATGCAGCGAATTCTAGCTGTTTTTGGCGACAGGTGAAGGCGTATTTTTTACAGATTGTCCATTCTGAGTTTGAAATATTTCAGCCGCGCCATTTGCGGTCACGGCTCCTACCTAGGCAACAAAATAAAGGCTCCTGTTAGTTGGGAAATGTGAAGGGGTTTTGTAGATCTTATTCCTAGCCATCCAGCGAATATCTTGGGGCAAGACTGTGGTTTTTGCATATGGCATTCCCACTGCTTCTGTACGTATTTTGGTTGCGATGACTTTATCCGCCAAAAGGTACCGCTACGAAGGGAAATGAAAAGGACAGAAGAAGTAAAAGATAGCAAATCCTAGGCTGGAGCGACACTCTTTCTTCAATTGGCTATTCCTAGACGGAGTTTTGCTTGAGGTCAACGGCTTGGCTCGCTGGATGAAGGCATGATTAGATGGATTTGGTGGGTTGCTTACAGACGGCTGCTCAAACAAAATATCAGAGCACTTCGGAGGCATTTAAAAAAGCCGATCCAATCGTCACACTAGTCGTGTTAGGCCATGACGACTCCTTTCAACTCCTCCTTCTATTCCACAGCTCCATCTGGAATTTCTTATTCGTTACGTGCTTCTGCAAATTTTTATTCCAAAAAGTGCCTTGCAGGTTTATGTGTATGTGTTGTTAGACTGTAACACGCACGATTATTTGTTATCGCTTTTATAATGCCTTCGACGGGCTGGCAGAATCGTAGAACAAAACTTGCGGTGATTCAAATCACCGAGGGGTTAAAAAAGAGTTTCAGAAGTTCCACGTTGGCAAGTGGTATAACCGATCATATCACCGACTTTTGTATTCGTCATCCTCATTCGGTCGCTCATCCCTATCATCGAACATGCCTCAGGACCCGAACAGCTATAACCGTTCGTTGTGCTGCCGCATGCAAACTATCGTCTTCGTTTTCTGCGTCACTGAGATCACCGTCATCTCAGTGACGCTAACAGCGCGTATGAAGTTAATTATTACCATATTTTTCTTTGTATGCTTATTCGTTAGTCATGAAATGCGTATCTGTCGCTCAACCCTATCATCGAACATTTTTTGTTGTTGCCTGCGTCACTGAACTTGGATTTTTCACATATATAATGAGGAAACCTTTAGAGCGAAGTTTGACTGGAACGATACTCTCACTGAGAGGCACACTGAATAATCATAGCTATTTACAGGCCCTCAAATTTTATTCTACTACATACTGTGATTTGCGCAAAAGATTAATTGCAAGCCTTTTGTGTTTTAGAACAACACAGGCTTCAAGTGGGTCCAAAGATAAGTAATAGACGTACAGTGGAAAAGAGAGATAGTCGAGCAAATTTTTGACGCGCGCGATGATAACCTCAAGTATTCGCACATATAAACATTACGTCGATACTCATACGTTACGATTACAAATTTAAACATTACGATTAGAAATCGGCAAATTCAGCATCATGTAGGCGGACACCTTACAAAAATTACTGCACAACCGAAAGCAGTGTCGGGTGTGGCAGCTAAACGTCTCATCACCGCCTCAGAATGCACATCGCATGTCACCGATCTTTGTACTCGTCGTCCAGACGGATAGTATGCTGGTAAACATTATTGCATAGTTTTTCGACCATCAATGTGGAAAACGCATGATATGCGTTCCATCTTCAGAAACATTTTACAAGGCCGCTCCAGCAAAAGCCGGGATTGAACGGTTTGAACTCAAATTCGATTTTTGCCGCCGTTGTTTCCTTTCACTCGAGAAATGAACGTCATTATGCATGAAAAGATGAAATTGGAGTACCTCGGACTACCTTCGCAGCATCTTTAGGGTCCTATAGCTTTTATTTGAGATAAACGCCAAGACTGATTTGGAGTGGTTTCTTCCTATGTCTTTGCGCTACAAGTGAAACGGCTCGAACACAGTGGCTGCTTTTGCTTGCCACAATGACCTTTGCATTAACTAACATTGGCCTTCCGTAGTCCCGCTCCCGAAAAATGCACAGATGAGGAAGTTAAGCGTAATATTAGAAAGCGCCTGCTGTAAATAATAATTTTTGAAGTGCCAGAAGTGCCATGAGTAGAGTCAACATTCAATTTCATGAAATCTGAGAGGTTGAAATCTGGAAAGTGGGGCTTCAAATACACGTAGTGGTTGTCAGAGGCCATAGCTTTCAACTGGCGCTCGGAATGCTGGCGTTTGATTCAGTTTACTTTGATTGTTTCACTTTGCAGGTATAGAGCACCCGTTGATGGTATGTCGTTGGACGAATGTGTCCTCCGTTGAGGAGATTGAGGTCGGTGATGGGCGAGGACATTGGATGGTGAACGAGGAACGCTTCTGCTATACTCACTTTTTAGTCACAATTATCGTGTTCCTACACGTGGTATTCGACTGCTGCGCGATGGTATGCTTCTTCTTGCAATACTCCTTTTGTTCACCAATATGTTTTTGTCGTCGTGCCTTTCGAATAATTGCATTGTAGCCGTTTTGCAGGTGTGTCCTAGTTGAAAATTTTCGGCGCCCCTGATGTCCTTTTGCTGACCTGCAAATTTTTCTCGGGGACATGCCATCCTCTAGAAGTTAGACTTATTGAACTTTGGAAACCATAGTCATAATCATGACGCGTCAGTTACCGCCGTTCACCTAAATCGAGTTTACAGACTTAATGGAAGTGAGCGAAATATTATGAAAAGCGCACGATTAATGGAATATCGACAAAGTAGTTGTATAAAAGCTGTCATGCTGAACGGCGATAACGAGCGTGTTTCTTTGTCTGCGTTCAGAAAGCCATGAAGAGTTGCTTTCGAGATTGGTAGGAACACAAGCCGCAAGGCCGCTCATCGATTCACCTTGTTTTCGATGTGAAATGTTAATCCGTTACCTGCAAGTGAGTTATCATGAAATTCCTTCGAGAATGTTTCTGAAGAGCATAAATCGTGAGCGAAGTTATACCTCACATAATGCGACAAAAAATCAAAAAATTCTGCTTCTGGTCATTACCCGAAGTTGATTGTTTTTATTTCATTCTCTAAATTTTCAGTTCGCCATTAGGATGCAGCGGCATCGACTACTACTGCCATTTTTATTTCTGACTGGCTTCGATGTTCTCGCCTTGTCGATGTTTTTCTTGACACTAATAATCGGTTTCGTAGTGATTGGCGTCGCATATCGCACGGTCAGATCTACCATCACATTAATGACCGTTTGCGTGGGCGATCGCCCATCCCATCTTCAAATTCGCACCACTTCGCACACAGTTTTTCCCCTCATTTTTAACCGGCAATATGTTGGAAGAATAGTTTCAACACGGGAGAATAAAAAAATTTGTTTTCAGTATTCTGCTAGGGACATCATTAGACTAGCCATCGTTACGCAACGTTGTATGCTGCAAGCAAGACCATGTGTAAGAAGTGCTAAAAAATTCGTGCACTCGGCTCCCAAACCAAGCTGCGCTCAACAATGTAAAAGTGAATTTCAACGAAAAATATTTAATAGAAACCCGTAAGCTTCAATAGAAATCTTTAAAAAAATGATAGAAATCCATCGAAAGAATGTTTAACCGAGATCCGTAAAGTTTAGTAAACAAACTAGGCATAACGATCGGATCACGGCCGACGTAAACACTGCTGTGGTGGAAGTTCTCTGAATACCAATTTTCCGAGAAAACATCATTGTTTCTCGCTATAATCGTTTAGCCCACAAAGCTGAAAAGGACAGCGGTTCGATATTTTTCCACGATCGGCATGGAAAGGTCCGGAAAGGTCCGGAAAAGAAAAGTGAAGTCCGAATTCGCAACCTCTGGCTGATGGCGAAAATTTTGACTTCAATCTAACAACATATCCGTGAAACTTCTTTGTGTTCCTAAGAGGATGGTGGGTGTAGTAAAGCTGCTGTCAATTCTCATGAGGAAATCCGCGCGAAAATTATTTACAATATTGCGCGACTCTTACCATGAGCAATTCCCGACAGTTCACGTCTACTTAACGGTGATTTAATTTTCTTTTGACGACAAATTGCTCGTCATCTGATTAAACTTAAAAAAGTAGACTTTATTGATGAAAGAGAAAATGACCAAAGAAAGAGCTCAACAAGAATTAAAAAATCGAATGAATCTATCAAACAGCACAGCTGGCGTCTCGCGTTTGTACCGAGAGAGCTCAACCAGGTCTTCCTTTTGAGGGGTCTCTTCTCACAGATTAGATTAAAGAAGCGTGTTGTCATAGGCGCTCCGCTGTGCCGAATAGCGCCGAAATCTTTAACACTTTCTCAATTCACCCTCAAAAATGAAAACCGGAAAACAGACTCAGGGGAAACCGCACATTCTGTTCATAGCAAACTTTCAGTAGATGGTAATGCACGATCGCTTGTTAACAGTCCGAATTGCTGCAACAATGTGTAGGCAGCTTCGTTTAAGATCATGAGCGATGCAAGTAATCGTAACGTAGGTTTTCGGCGCAAAAGGCCAAAGTACAAGTGGAAGGGTAGCACTGTCCTACAAAAATGTGGTTTGGTCTCACATCTCAGTGATAAATATTTAGGGTCGCACAGTGCTTTCACGAACGCCGATTAGAAGAAATTCGATTAGGTCGGCTCAATTTCATCGGTTGAGTGCCGTTTTGGAACATTTAAATGTAAGGGAATCATAAACATGCATGCATACACACTAGACTGGAGGGTTAATTTCAGACTTTGTTCTACCATCTCATAATTGCAGTATTTAATAATTGTGATTTCGTTGTTGAAAACTTCTTCGGAGGCAGCCCTCAGGCGCAAATAGCAGAGCGGTAGCAGAGGATTGATAGCACCCTAACAACGAGAAGCACCCAGTAACGACATATCGTGCACAAAGTTACTTTATGTGCGGCGAGCACGTGCACACATACGCGGCGTCACATTTCTATAAACACACACACACACGAATACGCACACACACGCACACACACAGACGCAAACATCAAACACGCAAACACAAACTCAAGCGCGACACACACGCACACACGGACGCACACGCAAACACGCAAACACACACGCAAACGTACGCGCACACGCGCACACGTGCACACACACGCACACACACACACGCACACACCAGTATTTCAGTATCGACAAGCAGCTTCATCGACAGTTAAGCAAACCTGTTTTGTTCCGTGTTTTCTGTACCATTTTGCCCTACCTCGGAAGACACTTTTTTAAGTACACAAAAATTTGCTAAACGGTGAAAATGAATTTCAGCGCACACTTCGTTGTTGAATGGCCACATTCGTCATTTTGTTCCTAAATATGTTTCTTCTGTGAGGCTGTGCAAACAGTTAGGCCCTTAAAAACGCAAACATTACTTGCGTCTTTTCTGGTTTACCGTTGGCAGTGATGCTTTGCTTTTATGAACGGGTTTAGAGAAGTTATATAGCGTTCGAATAGCGCTATGGGCCTCCCACAATCCTACCTTTGAATGGCGTAATGAATGCCCAGAAACCAAACGGAGAATGTATAGATATGCACTCAAATTTCTGCCGTTTAACCTGCCATCAAGCAGTTGTTTTTGGCTCACACTGGGAGGCGGTGACCATTTGGCGTTTGTGACGACGTCGGAATCGTTGGCGACCATTATTCCGGAACTTCCACGCTCACTTTCAGAAAAAGACACCTATTCAAAATTGCCGTGCCAAACTGCCTTTCATGCATGATGTAGTTTGCAACGTTCAGCGTCGATAAGCTCCTCATTCGGTTGCGGGAAGTGTAGCTGAGGGCAATTATTCTATTGACCTGCCTTCCTCTCCTTATTAATTTCCATCTATCATTACTCATCTACCAATCCTGAATTCTTTCAGATTTTTGTTTGAGACCCTCACAGTGCCATAGACTATATACTTGTCGATTTTTATCGTGAAACCTTTTCTGGTTGGTGAGTTGACAATAGCGGACAGGCAGGCAGACGCACATGCATACATGCAAACATAAGTACAGACACGCAGAGGCCATAGTATAATTTTTGTGCAGCCTGAAGCGCATGAACTATGCGGTAGCGTCAGCTGATGCGTTTGCATATACCGAGTGATTGATTTGTTCAGAGTATTCTTCACTCAGTGGCACCTTATTTTTCGCATGTTTATGGCACATTTTAAAGGAGCGAGTAATAACTATGATGAAACATTTTTTTCAGAGCTTAACTATTTTTGTCGCGGTGCAGTTACTCCTTAAAATAGGACAACTCATATTTGGACGTCGTCTCTACTGGTCTCTCATATGGCTGGACGGAAATCGAAGTGCACCTGAAAGCTCACTTATCAAGGATACCGACCAATTTCATTTTTGATACCTGCTTATATTCTAAATCGCTTTTACTCCACTTTGGTCAGTCCTGCACGCACCTCTGTAGGCTTGTTGGAGTTCCCTCCTCGGTTCCTCCTACAGGTCAGCACAGCGAGGTATTTAGAAAGACCACCTACCATCAGCACGGTGACCAAATAAAAAAACAGACTGAAGTGTCAGCCAGATGAGCGCTGATACCTCTCCCTCTTTTTTGGTGCAAATTAAACGCTTCAACTGAACGAGAAAATGTGCCACAGATCCACATTTATATTCAAACTGTGTAGTGAACACCATTGCGTACATTGATCAAATAGCAAACGTTTCTTTTCCAAATATTTCTTACTGGTTGGATCGTATGGAAACGAATCTTTGGTCGAAAATTCGAGAAGGCTGATCAGCTTATTTGGAGCATTAGTTTTCTTTATTGAGGGCACCAAATATGGTTGGGTTATCTGGCGGGTGGAATCGTCAAAGCGCATACCACACCAGCTTCTTGACACCCGTTTGTGTGGAAATGACCAAGTAAAGATTTCCATCGAATCGAGCCATTTTGCTATCCCCACTCACAGAACACTCTAAACACATCGATGATCCGTATGATGATCATGACGACTGACACACATAGAAGTTCACATCTACTGGGTGTCTACGTTGTTTCAAACGGAAATTTCATATAGGAATGCGTCGTTCGATTGGCAAAAGCTTCTGCAGTGTTTACTTTACTGCCCTGAAAGCAGACAAAATTAGGCGTGCAGAAATGTCTGTGGACCGCATAGCAGTTTTTCTGCAAACACTTTTATGGCAACCTTAAACTTAGTAGTACTTGCTTTGTTCTACCACAGTTGAGTGTATGTTGCTGCCATTTCTACAGCTCTAAAATAAAATCCACTCGGACGATAACGACTCATTACCAAAGAATGTCATAACAAAGCTTTGCAAATATTCTGGCCATCAGCGTACTGTATCTTGATGCGCATAAGCGGATGCACCAAAGACCATAAAGTGGACGATAAACTCAGAAAGTCAGAATTCAGTTTTCCGTATTGATCGCTTACTGTGAAATAAATACACTAGCCGACTATGGGCGAAATCATCTTCCTTGTCGTATGAACAATGCCAGGCTCAGGATATCGAAGAATCGCAATTACAGGTTAAGATATTCCAGAAAGCATCTACTAATTCTATTGCCCAAAAATTATGAAGGCAAGATGGAGGTTGCTCGCATCCCGCAGTCATCAAAGCAGGTACTTTCACAGCAGTTACAAAGCGCAGACATCCTCGAAACGCAAAGACAAGATAATGAATCAGTGACCCGATTTTGCTGACACGAGCTTGAGTGCTTACTCAGTGATGCTACAGAGTAGATTTTTCGATTATCTTTTTGCCAGCTGATAAAATAAACTACGTAAAGGAATATTTGCGTAGCAATTCCTCCTTTTACTCTTCACGGATTTGGACATAATCAGGAGAAAGTCTGCAATGCTTATACGCCTTTTTCGATTTATTATGACAAGCACTTTCAGGAACACAAATTTTTCTTCGTCTTTTGAAGGCAAATGAAGCGAGCCGACCATTTTTTTTTTTCAAAGACACTTCAGATGATTTTACACTGCTTAAATAGTTTAACTACCACAAATAAATAATAACATTTCTTGAGCTGAGTGCAACGAGCCGCAGTTTTCTAAACCATCATTGTTGTCCGTCAAGGATTTTAACTTTGCGATTGAGTGATAGCAGGCAAAACAATTGGAGGTTTACGAAACACTTTTACAACTCTTCAAAGATTCCACAATCAAGGAAACATTTCCTCGACAAAATGCGAGTTAATTTCTTGTTCCTGTGCAGCTCATAGGCAACCCTGGCCAAAGTGAGTCAAAGTAAATGTCGCCAACCGCTCTCATTCTTCGTAGACGTAACGAACTAGCAATCCGTAGTTCAGAACGTATCGAATTATCCTGGCCTTTATGCAATGATTTCCAATCGTATTGCTCCACATTCGTAATGTCTACTCTCATCCACTACTTTCCAGTAGATGTTGAATGATTGCAGTGGTGCGAGTTGGTTCATGGCACAGAATTGCAGCGAATCGCCACGAGCAATTCGTCAGCCCAGATGATATTGCTTAGTGCGTTTCGATCTATGGCACAGTTCGACTCCACGATTCCTCGCATTGGTAGTGGACATCGTGTTAGATCCATGACGCGCTTCTGCACTTGTCTTTCGGTAATAGAACACTACTTTGTCGCAGTTGCAGCGATTGGTCGAGCGGTTTGTGCTGTTGATGGATAGGCACCGCCAATATTCATAGGCACTACCCACTGCAACGCAGTCGGTATCAGACAAAATTTCATCATGTACTGTCTCGTTCATCATTTGCTGCTTGAAACGCTCCATCATCTTTTTCGTTATATTCTGTGCACAAGGTAAATTAACGGTAAATTTGATTCTTCATATTTCGCTTCAACAGTACGGTATGCGAGATGGTATGAAGTGACGAGGGTTGCGACCTGCACTGTATATGAAAAATGCCAGATTCTTCCAGCTTCATCCAGGTTTGCTTTCGGGTTGAAACTATCGGAAGATAAAGATGCTAAATACAAATGCACAGACACGATGTTCCCAGAGTTCGATTTGCTAACCAACAATTTCAAAACACCGACGAATTAGTGCAGTTGTAGATAATTATCTCAATTAATTTCTGTCGTCGGACAGCGGATTTTTCAAAGGAGCACATGCTTCGATCGTCCGTTGGAAAAAATTCTAACGTCGTAGGGAGATAATGGGGTCCTCAGGCTTTAATTGTGGCCTTTGATTGCTCACTACTCCAATGCCTCACATTTTTGTTCATAAGGCTTATCTGCTAAATGAAGCGAATAAAGGGCGGTGCAGAAAAAAAACAAAATTGAAGAAATCAGAAGAAAAAAGATGAAGCAATTCAGTTGAAGATACAAGGTGGGCGATGCAAACAACAAGGCATGCCCAGTGGACTGTCACGAAACTCAATATGCTATCCGGTTTGGTATGTTGCCTAAAAATGAGGAAGGTTGCGTGATGATGCACTCATATTTCACTAAAGTGACTGCTGGTGCAAGTTCCTTATCAAATTCGTTTTTCTTCACTCGTTTTCATGTTTCGCAAAAGCGATTGCCGTTCATTACCTTTGGAGCGATAGCTACCTTGTCTGCAGCTCCGCAAAGTCGGTGAACTTACTTGAAATCGGATGTAGTCGGTCGCTCTACAATAACAGTACGGAACGAAGATGTCAAAGTCGTTTCCGCTAGCTTTATTAAATTCTGAAATGGAGCTTCCGGGCACCTAAGCATATGTACAGATACGATGTCACAGTAACGCGCTTTGCAAATGTAAATTTGTCCAAACATATAAAACCTAATATTAATTAAAGTGCCGCTTACACTAATATAATTAAAATGCCACTTAGACCCGTCTTCGTTTTGTCTATTCCTCCAGCACTCCGACTTAGACGACAGAGGTTAATATTATATTTAATAAACTGGGATAACCATATGTGCAGTTGAGGCAGCTTAACTTTGCACAACAAATTGGCAATGTACTACCGACCGGTAAATGGTCCATTCATACGTCACTTGTGCTATTAAGAATCATCTCCAGGAAATGTGTGACGAAGAAACAGGAAAAAGTATTATGTTGACAAAGAAGCAAAGGCCAATGCGAGTCAGAGAAGGGTTACGCATGGTGCAGCAACATTTTCAAAACCCGTGTCTCATAAATTATATTTTTACTCACTGCTTGCTCCGTTCACTTGCGACGCGTCTTCTTGCTTCGATTTGTCTCACGCTTTAGTTTTCTTTTTTTACGCGTAACAGTTGGCCGAGCGACTCTGCGTGATAATATGATCTGCCGGCCACTCTCTCCTATTAAGTACTCTCTCCTATTAAAGGTGATGTGGTGCCTATCGTGAAAAAAGTCACTTCAATCAGAACACTGCACAGTGCATCAATGGAGCATAGTCTAACCATCTATTTCGAAAACTGATCTTTGACTCAACGAAAAGTTTACTGGACTTAGGGCTTAATCGATTTCCTTAACCATTTTGCCGCTCACAATCAAGATGTTCCAGAAGTTTCATCCTGTGAACCTAGCGTTCAAAATTGATTGCTGCATTTAACGTTTGCAAAAAGTATTTCGATGCTCAAGAACATCATATCCACGCACGTGCACTTCAGTGCCGTATCAGCCCTAATTATCTCGAATAACTTCTAAGGTTTAAGCGCGCAGCGCTTTCACTAATATCGCATTATGACGTTCTTGACACTACATAAACGAGGAAAGGGAGGGTGGGGGAGGGGGAGGCGTGACTTTAAACAAGGTAATAGAGATGCACATCGGAAACGGTTGGGTACTGTGACAGTATCGTGGTTGCAAAACAAATAAACGAAAAACCTCATCAGCAAATCATCCCGACAACATTTTTAATATAAAGAAGACTCTCGAAGTAGTAAGGCAATTTGCAAAAAATTGCGAGCTCGATTTTTGCGTGGCGAATTTCGGTCGGCTCATAAAGAATAATTCGCTAACGGCGGACACATTGACTGAGGAAACATAGCCCGCCTCTCACTGCGCAATAGGCTGTCACAAGTATTCAGGACTCGAATGCATGCGATCGCTGAAATGCTTTCTTAGATATCATTAATAGCACTTCCTAGACACTTTAAAGTTTACAGTTTTGTTGCGCTCTTTTCTCATCCGCAACCTCGTGCTGCATCTCCTCGCAAATTTTATGTGTACGAAATTTTATTGTCTTCCAACGTTCTTCAAGGTGTTACCTCAACCTGCATGTATTATTTGTTAAATCGACGTGTGTGCTTGATCGCAGTTGCATATAATTAGCAAAGCGAATAACACGCTCGTTAACCTAAAAAGGGTTGCAAACAGCTCCACAAGGGCGAATATGAGTAATTTTGAAATGTAGTCCTGCTGCTCCTAAACGATCAGCTCAAAAACTATGCATATCTGATTTGTAGCATGACTTTACACAACAACGACTTCCAGGTCCTCATAATGTTTGATGACGGCATGAGGTGCACGTCTCTGAGTTTTGTTACGATATCGCTCAATCAAAAGCTTACGATATAGCTACTGGAAAGGTACTGGAAAGTTCCGTTCATCATACTTCGGCATTTTCTGTTGTAGCAAAAACGGAAGTTGTGGTTGGGTGCATTGCGCCCATATTGGCCTGTCAGATTGGCCTACAGTTGCAATCACCAGTCACCAGATTTTGCCAGTAGTGTAACTCTACAACAGCTCTGCTCTAAAAATGAGTTTTAATTTTTCCAGTGGTCATTGCAGATGTTTGAGTTTGGTCAGCACTAGCAAGGTTTGCCAACGTAACCGAAATTTGGTTAGAATAACCGAACACTGATGAAAGCAACGCAGCCAAACTGCATTTCAAGGTGTGTGGTCTAGTGGAACGGCACAGTGCTACTGTATGTAAAAAGCATGAGGAAAGTGACTAGGCGTTGGCGAACGCTTCAAAACACTGATGAGCGTGAGTGAGCCGTCGTTACTCGCTCGAAAGAAAGCATTTCTGTGATTAATGATTAGTCAGTGTCAATGAGTGGGACCCATTTTGAAAATGGGAAAACGCTTGCTTCCGATAACGAATGCTACGGAGCAATCGAAAACAGCTTTGAAGTACATTACAGACAGCGCAAAAGAAGGTTATAGAACAAATGGCGAAGCCCAGAGTGATGTTTGATGCCTATGAACGCCGACTTTTACTATCTCGAAAAGGAAATCTTTACCAGTACTCTTTCGCATTTGACATAATAAAACAATACCTTTATGATTCAGTTATCGTGTTTTGCACAGAGACTGAAAAACGGAAGGTCTAACGATAATAGCACGCGAAAGACAATGAGAGAAGCCGCGTGGAGCAGTAGCAGTTGAAAAACAATATGAACAAACAAACATGCGGACGCATATTACAACTGCGCCTCACTTTAGGCATTGAATACGAAAGAAGCGCAGAAGTTTATGTTTCCGAACTGAATTAAGGTTTTGCAACGTATTTTTAAATGAAGAAGTGACGTAGTAACAAGATGTGCCATACATATTTTGATTTTAAAAAATGCGTTGCCTCAAACATGCCATCAAGTCTAAAAAAACTGCCGTGGCCCACGTTTACACATTTTCAGCTTAAGAAAGGAGTTCGCAAAATCGAATGGAAAGCATCAAACGGTTCTCTACATCGCTGATCAGTTATGGGTCATGCTCATAAAAGTTTAACATTGGCTACAGTCCTGGCAGGGTACGTTAGGCTTACCCTCCATTTTCAGAGAAACAAGTTAAAATGGTAATGAGAAAAACAAAAGTACGAAACATTCTCAAATGTGCATGCACCTGAAATAGTAACGAACCAGAACAGAGGATAAATTTCAGCTTAACAACGGGTTGAATCTGAGATTGGTTGGTGAAAATTATTAAAATACAAAAGGAAGGCAGGGTTAATATCAGCTTTTGCAATAGTTTGCGATTGCAAATTGCAATAACTAATAATTCCAATAGGAACTATCGGAAGTTCTTCGAGAAAACTGTGTGCACAATTAAACTGTGGCTCGAATGAACCATACAAATAGACCGAAAACAAACCAAGCCTATATTCAGTGAAAAATGCTATAAAAATTATAAAGGCTGAGCAAAAATTTTGTCAGTCATTCTTTTTCGCATAGGCATTGACGACAACAAGTTGAAATGTAGAGTTGTTTTCTGTGATTACCAATTATTCATGATCAAGACATAGCAGCATCATTTCAGAGATATTTGCCAGTCGTAGACAAAATCGACCCATGTTCTCATGGAATTTCTCGGAAGAGTGCTCTAAAATGCATCCAAGTGCTCCATCAAACCTAATGTGCTATCTAGTCCAACTGTACAGTTCATCTCCACTCGTTATGAAGTCAAAACCTGCCTCAGCTTCGGGACATGTTTTTTTTTTCTTTAGCGATCGCAATCTTTTCCATACCTCCCCTATCTTTTCATCGTTAGACGTCCTAAAGAAAGCGTGAATAAATGCTTTCCAGATGAAAAAAAAAAGGAGGCGGGACCTGTTAGAAGAATTTTCACTCAGATCGCTCTCATTTTTGGTGTGAATTCGCTGGGAGCTGAGGCGCGCAGTTTGGCATGCAAACGAATCAAATCAGTGAGGAAGATCGTCAACGAATAAGCCACCTCCGCAAATTGGTGTTGCCCTATCTCACAGACTACTATGATTTCGACTTCAACTTTCTTCGGTGGCTGCAAGGTCATTCTGACCCAATCGATGTGATCGCCGAGAAGTTAAAGAACCATCTCAAAGCCAGGTATGGTATACGTCACTCTTATTTGTACTATATCACAACGCACGAACAAGCGCACAGCATCCTCGTAGACTGCGCAACCGCAGTAGCTCGACTGCGATTGTTACTTAAACTTTTTGAAATCCGCTCGTTCGTAAGTTAATAAAACTCCTTTGGAAAACAGTTGGAAATGCATAGCACGAGGACGAACTGGCGCGATCTTCGTTTTTCGTTCATCAGGCGGGCCAGTTTTATATGTTCTACATAAAAATGAAAAATGCGAAACAACTCCTCCTTACTTTAAATTCGTCATTTAGCCTTTAAAAATCTTCTGCAAAGGATTGCTTATAACATGAACCGATCCATATAAAATACAATATGACCGGCTTCAAGATGCATGGAAATGTTTTAACCCCTGCAGGCGTCTGTAAATCTTTTTAAGCTGCCTATCAGCTTGAAAGGTCGTCCTGCTTATGCCAAGCAAATCTTGAAACCCCAGCTTTAGTAGCTCCCCACTTAAGAATAAAGACAGATGCTCGACCTCGTCATAACGTGCTTTTTGATACGCGACTTTTAAAAGCGCGTAAATACAAACGGTGACGGTTTCCAAAAGGTGTGAGCTTTCGTAAAAGCAATAAAAATTTGAAAGAAGAGTAATCAGTCTATTCCATAATAGAGCGTTTTCATGCGTATGCTCGATTGATGGACAACTGTATTGCACAGAGATAGTAGTCACTTGCAGCAAACGACTGCCCTACAAACTGAACGCAATTGCAGTTGCTAAAGAAAGATACTTCAGGTCATCATTATGGAGAATGGATAAGCTTGGAACAATGAGCAGAGATAAAGATATTCACAAGCATTGGCCTTACAGAATAACTGGCTTATCCGGCAAACTCGAAAATGTCCCCGTCATTATTGAACAGGTAGCGAAGAATTGAGAAGTTCCACAGATGGCACGAAGTTCGTCTCTAAAGAACTCGTTTCCTTACTTTTTCTGGGCTCGCAGCAAATCAAAAACGTGAAAGGCTAGTTGCATGATCATGCATATGGTACGCATCTTACGCATGGTGAGCGGCCAGCTGAGTACTCGCTTATGATGCGCGCCATGTGCATAAACATTCGGCGAATTCTACTGTCTTGGTCTGCGATGGCAAGTGATTGCGAATTGAACGTAGTAGGGGAGAGATTAGTGAGAAAATGAGATGACTTCTTATTGATTCATCATATAGCCTAGCGCTTCGTATCTTTTCGCATAATCAGCAAAAATTCGGAAACAGCATTCATTATAAGTTCCCGTTTTAATCATCCATGCCGTTAGGAGTGAGCGGTTCCCAAATTGAGAAAGCCAATGCCATGTATGGGACTGTGCGCATTCCCGGCGCCCTTTAGAAGAAGTGACTCGAGAGAATGGCAGATTCGCAATTAAGTGAACGTAGGATGACACCAGGAGTGTGCACATTGAATATTTTGGAAGTTATGAAATATTCTTCAGCGATCTCAGCAGCTCAAATAATGCTCTGTTCAGTGGAAAAATAGAAATTTTAAGCGCAATGCATGAACCGACTTTCTAAAAATCGAGCTTGTATGAGTAAAATGTAGCTTTTCTTGCACAGACAGGTACTGCAAAATACAGTCGATTGATGACTGTGCAAGGGAAATGGCTAAATGGGAGTACAAAGCGATGAGGATTTGTCTAGAGGGGTCACTACTGCAGCTAACGACATTTCAGACGGCACAAATTGATTTCGTCGGTATGCTCAAAACCTATTCTCCGACAGATATTTTATTGGCAAGGATGACCCACTTGGAGAATATGCTATACACTGTTATGGAAATCGAAAAAAAGACTGGTTAGATATTTTCGTCATGAATTTATTCACTGCAATAAGCTGAGCGAAGGGGTGATACATTAATATGCCCTACACATTGTTATATCATATGTCTTCAAACTTTCATCTTTGGATGGTACAGTGTCCTTCTTTCGCATGAAGAACTACTTAATCAATCATTAATAAAGAAGCGAAAAAGTTTATAGGTTTGCCAATTTTGAAAAATAGACAATGCCGCTGAGTAATTACACAACTGTTACCACAGAGCCTAATTCAGGCTAAACAGGAAGTCTCTAAAGGAATTTCAATGCCGTACTAGGAGACGACTCTCCCAGTGTTGTTCCCTAAAAAAAGAATATTACACTACATTATATGAACAATCTCCTTTACAGGGAAGCAAGCGTACATTCTATACGTAATAGATCTAACCGAGCTCAAATACGAAATGGGAATTTTTCGAATGATTTTGGGACCGTTGAAATGCCTCGCCGATTTTATGGCAGACCACTACGTGGAACTCATTAAGTATGTCCTTATTGTGAATGCACCACCATTTATGAGCAAGGTATGGAATTTCGCAAAACCGCTGATGCCGACTCGAACGCGCGAAAAGGCACTTTTTTAAAAGTCTTTTACTTTTACCCTCCATTTTTTTTTCATCCAGTTCTCCGTTTTGCATTTAAAAACTGATCGCTTTTAAACTCATTTGCACCTCTAGATTACATTTCTTCTCCAATGTCCGTCAAACGTGCTGGATAGATGAAGAATTTAATGCATTTTAGTTTGTGACAATGCGTTTTTGCAAAATCACTTCTCCTTGAGTCCACCATCCTGCAAATACCAGCAAAATGATACGAGAGCATCTAAAAATCCTATTGTTGCTCAGTGCTTCAAAACTCAAATAAGTACGACTCTTGCCACTTTCATTTGTGTGCTTGCGAAAGTTGCGCAACTTCAGCAGTTTTGTTCAGCGTGATTTCATCATATGCGAAAAATTATGTGCTCTTCAAACAAATTTTAGAGATCGAAAAGAGCGCGACAGACGATATCGACCTTTCCCAGCCCGCCTTCTCTCAGTATACGCTGTTGATGGATTGTTGAGCTTTCTTAGACGCCCTTGAAAGGCGTACTTGCAGCTGATTCAGTTCCACAAAAAAATCAAGACTAATATTTTCGTTTGCAGGCGCGTTTACTCAGCCCCTCGAAATGGCGTGAGGAAATTTTGGAGTTCGCAAACGCCGATGCACTGCCGGACAAGTGGAACACACCTGATGGGCCGCAGTTTACTTCTTTTATACCGCTGCCGATCCCTTTCCGAAAAAATGATTACTACGATTGCAATGAGGTCCCATTTATGAATCGAACTTTCCTCGGTAGAAACTGCTGTTCAAGAGTCTCACCGAACTGACAGAAAAGTAAATTTAAATTAGGTTGGCGAAAAGTTATCTCATGATATCATATGTCTGTCACTGTTCGCATTCTCCTAGCACGAAAATTTGAGATCTCAAAACACTTTTGTTTCCTCCGCATTGAACAGAATGTGATGCATCTTGCTTAATATGATCGTTATCCGCAAGCATCTAAATGCAAACCGGGTTACATGCGAATGGAATATTCAGCGGAAAACGAATGTTGCTGTTATTGCCTGTGATGGCTATCGAAATTCCTTCTGTGATATTTCAAATCTCTTCTACTGTTCAGGTGGCCACTGCTCAGCACTGCTTATCTTCAAAAAATACGCAACGGCAGCTATAGTGCTCCCTGTTCATCGTGTTTGTGTTCTTTTATTTCAATCAGGAATGATCATTTAACCAGTATTCAGAAATATGCCAAGCTGATATAGGTAGGAGGAATGCACTGCAATGGTTTTTGTGACGCAAATACCGATTGATATCGGATGGAGGTGACGTCGAAATGGACAAACTAAATAATTCTGTAAAATACGCTAGATTTATCAACTAGATTGGATTCATTTTCGAGGTTTGAGAAATCAATGAAAGTTCGGCGTTGTTGCCTCATAGGGTACACCGATTTCTCTAGTCCGAAAATTGCGACTCGGCAGTCCTACAAACGTATCTACTCTTCTGCGTAGCAAGTATTTATGAAATGAACAAATCGTTCTCGGCTTCAAGCTTAGATATAGACGCATCTTGTTAAGCAGTAGACAGGAATTAACGTCCTCGTAGATTTTATGAACACCAATCTGTATTATTTGTGGTTTTGCCGTGGTCAGTGCTTATGAGAGATTTTCGAATATTTCAAGAAGAGCTTGCAAAGTCGATTGGTTACTTTTGAAAGCATACTAAAAGTATGATAGAAAATGTTCTCTAAAAGCTCATATTTGAGGATGTAATGCTTTCTCGAACAGCTTCAACATTGCTGACAAAGCGCTTAGCGTGCGATGATGTGATGCCTTGGAAGTGTCGCTTTTTTGTGTGTATGTATCGCTAATTACTTTCATATTCTTCTAACGTAGGTGATGTTTGTAAGGGCAGGCATATCTGTACCTCTATGTGCGCGCTTACAGTCGCGAAGTCCAAATGGCGGAGAATCAAACATTCCGCTTACGAGCTCATGCATTTCCGCTCTCGCAACATGCAAAACGTTTTCGTCATCGCAAAGGAAACCTATTCGGTCGATCTGAATTGGACGTTTTGAATAAGGCTATTTGTTTTCAAGATTGGCGTATTGCAGCTTTAACATACTTGAAACGTTTCGTGCATAAGTTACATGAGCTCACGAACATCCAATCTCACACACGTTATCAGCCATAGTAGCACTTGACTGCTGCCATCACAATTACGTTTAGATATAAATCACTGGAAGAGATGAGGATTTAGCGGTGAACTAACTATTAGAGGCAAGAATTGTGCGAATGGTGCATATGTAGACCATTCACAAAAGCACTTTATGAAGGCAGTTGCTCTGTGCTTAAATCTCCTATGTCCTACACTTGTGTTAGATCTCTCACTTATGTAATAGCCTCTCCGAGTTCGGTAGAGGTTGGACTTCTGCAAGAGGCTTTTTAAGCAGGCATTGCTGCAGGCTTACTGTTTACCATGTCGATAGGATCCGGACATAGTGCTGGAGCTAAAACGAGGCAAATATTTGAACGTCTGAGCAGAACTCAGCCATGTTAGCCCGTAGACTTCGACAATGTTGTGGCGTTTGGCTTATGGCGAGCGATCACTGATGCACTAGATGTGCGTTATGCAGTGATAAAATATTTTGTTCAAGCCGTAGACGCTACTTCACAGTTGTTACTACGCTCATTGCAGCAGAATCCTCTCATAAATTGCTTCCGATTAAACATTTGCGAACTAGCCTCCCTCAGTAAGAAGGTGATGAAGTTAAAAGTGTACGGAAAATCACTCTAAAGCTGTTTGGAAATCGGCACGTTACTTTGAGAAGCTTGTAGTTTGCTCCTCTTCCATATCCACGCACCTATTCATGAAGGCGGCTTGTAGTGTTGACCTTTTTTTAACTGTCAGAGAAACGACTAGATGTCAGGCGTCCAGCAGTTATTTGCAGGAGATTACATTTACCGCGCTTGCGCCAAGACAATAAATTTCGTTATCGAATTCTTCCCAGTCAGTGTGTTCTAACTGTCGATTTGGGATTTCGAAATAGAGGTTACCGTGATCAGGAAAGGCGACTCTTCCCTCTCTAAGATATTTCTTAGAAGTAAAAAGGACACCGAGTTTAGCATAAATGCCAAGGTGGTCGCAGGAAGATGATCAGATGTGAGACGTTAACTCACTCATACGTGAATATGCCACATACACCTTTTTCATGATTAACGGCCACTGCACGTCGACTTGGCCTTCATAGCCTTTATTTTGCGATATCGCTGCTTCAACCACGCCATCACTGCAGGTCGAATAAAATATTTTTATGTACTGAGCGCATGCACAGATTTTTGTTGTTTTGGAAAGTTCTCATAGAGATTTGCATAATATATTTTACACTCAAATTTTCGAAGGAACTGAACGCTGCGAAGCGTTCTGCATTGCAACAAAAATCACTCACTGCTGCATAAACAGCTTTTGCAGTTGCCTGAAAAGCTCGATGTCGTGCACATACCTGCCGGTCGAAGTATTTTCATAACCCGTTACGCGGATGTCGGCGAGCAAATCTCATGGATCATTGTCGCAGACTCACATTTCGCTTTTGCTATTTATCGTGCTGATCAAGAAGATGAGGACGATCCAACAACGTAAGTATGGTGGGAAGATAGCTCGTCCTATCAAGGGCACCTAGTCGTTTATAGGCCCCATTCGTGAACTGTAAAGGCACGAAAGGGCCGTCAGAGGATAGGTAGGTGGCTGGATAAAGATCTTGATGACTAAAACCACAAGTCCCGCAAAACGCACCATCACTCTTGATCGTTTTCAAAGAATTCCTTTCAGCTTAATTTCCAACTTCAGAAACCGCATGCATACGACTAGCAGTGCGCGTAGGGCGAGATTTTCACCGAACAACTGCAAATAAGCCTATCAAGTAATGACAAAAAAACCGAATGGGATTTTTCGGAATTTAAACATTTCTAACCCGCCCTTTTCTGCCAATGTTCACTTTGCTCTCGAAACTTGAAAACTTCCTGTTTCTGTTGCTTCTCTTATGTAAATGGGTGGAATCCCCTTACATTTCCAGTTTTAAAAAAAATGAACATTCGTGATAGCGAGGGGTGCTTCCTCATAGAACTTGCAGGATTAGCTGCGATGCAACAGCACCGACACTCGTGATCCGGCTTCCCCTAAAACGATATTTCTGCGACATGAAAAGGTCCGATCCACGTAGAGAGAAAATAACACGTCATGCTTACTTCTCAATTAGACCATTTCCGTTTCAAAGGTCGACAGCACTAAATTTTCCCATGTCATGTCTGCTTGTTGACTGCAGTGGCTACCATCCATGCCACGCCTAAATAAATTTAAAGTTGGAGCTTTCGTTTTGTTCGTGCTTCCGTTGTCCTACCAAATGTAGCATCGGGCCAAAATATTAGATGTTCAATCGTTTTTAGTGATGCCCGGTCGTGTTTGAGCGATGCTAGATTTTATCAGTGTCTTCCTACAGCATCGACCCCATCGATCCCACTTAGGTGCACACTTCTCGGGGCACCTCGATACGAATCTTGGACGGTTTGGTTTGTTTTTTACCCTATAAAAAAGACGCACAGCCCCTGAAGTGAGCGGAGAAACGCAGTGAGGTCATTGGCAGATGCATTTCTTTTGTATAATAATATGAATGCAACATAAAAATCACGCGTGCGTCACGCTGAAAATCGTGTCTTATGCGATTGCTGAGAACTTAATTCCGTAAAAATTTCGGTTTCATTTTGCGAGGTGAACTTCCACAGCGACATTCCACGAGAACGCATGGCTTTATTTGCTTCTTTTTATTTCCTTCTACACAGATGGGCAATTTTTGGTCATCCAGCAGGGTTCGTGCAGACATTCGAAACAAGATTCGCAAGTCTGATTGCCACTTATGAGTGCGTCTTAATGCTGAGCAGCTATCGCTTTTTTTTCAGAATGGAGACGGTCTATCCCAGCTTTGGATGGCTGCCTGGTCCTACAGCAGTGCCCATCAAAGAGACGCATACGATTCAGAAGAACGGTTTCTACAAGTTGCATCTGATGAACAGCAGAGCTTGGTTTCACACTCTTAGAGTGTCATATTGTTTCAACTTTTTTCCGATGGATCGCGAAAATCCTCATGTGTAATGCGTGCACACTGAACTGCCTCTGTTCTTTCATGCTCAACAAATCGTTCCTTTGTTTCTGTTGAAGGCAGTTTTGGTTAATACTACAAATAAAACTAGCCGAATGTAAATAGCCCAGCTGACTATCACTTACTATTTCTAAAATCATCACTTTTAGCACCTGCATGTTTCAAAACGCACCAAGCAGTAGTAAAGCCTTTATTTCACCGGGCAAAACAAAGAACAATCGGAACAAGAATAAATAAGGAAAAAAACATGCCATTACGATCAACCAATGCATCTGTCAGCTGATATGAACACATAGATTTTTCCGCGATCGAAATGCTTTAGGCGATCTGTAAACGGAGAAACACTAGGAGCTGAAACGACATAGTCAGAAATTTTTTCTACACTCGTACGACCCGGAATATAAAGCTGAATTTAAGGTTAAGACTCGCCGGAACAAATGAAGGCTAAGAGCTCATAATAAATTATGCCGATCAGAATAACACCGCATTGAATCGAATTTATTATTACAGTAACCGCTAACAATTTTGAGATAAAATTAGATGTAGCTCAAGGCGACGACATTCAAGCAATTTCAACCGAAACTGCTCGAAGGATTTCCGTAATTCGGAATATATGGACCCGGAAAAGTTTTTCGAAATGCTATTCTTGCGAAACCCACCTGCACATTTTCGGCATTTCTATTTCCGGTTTCAAAGGCGATCAAATTGGACAACCATATTCAGGAAAAGGAAGGCAATGAAAGACATCTTATAATGTTCGATGCGCCTATAGTGAACTGCCGTAGAATGCAACTAGCCATCATAAATTCTCCATTTGTCACTGACTCATAATGAGCCTTCAGACTAAAAACATGTTAACCTAGCCAGTACTGATACCAGGTCGTTTAGAAAATCGTTTGCCACTCATGCAGCAATAATGGAAGATGATTCCCGGTTGGTCAAATTAAACAGCTCCCAAGCATATGGAAATGTTTGAGTCCAAACTTCGTTTTTGATGAAACTTAAATCATTATTTCTGAACGACATTTGATACCGTTGGTGTTGCGCTGAGGTTAGCAGACATTCACCATTTTCAAAAACATTTCCTTTTTAGAACCAATCTTTGGCAGACTACCTTTTCGATAAAAGCTTTGCAAAGCTTCTGCTGCAAATGTATAAGCCAGCTACGGTTAGTTGTACTTCTAAAGCAGCCATCTGAGTAGGCAGTTTGTAGATTTTCAGGGAGCTAGTTACTTCTATTTTTAGTGAACAGTGAAAGCAAACATGCTTGTGCGCAAGTCTGCGCAGGCAGTTGAGCAATCGTATTCGCTGAGTGATATGTGAAGTACAACTCTGTCTAAGAATCATGCTTCGCTATACTGTGCACACCTCATTACGAGACATCCGTTGGGATGCGTGACGTAAGCAACTCCGACTTTAAAACGATATTAGCACTCGATAACGACGGTATTTGTTATCTGTTTGTATCGTTGACAACACACAACGGTTCTATCCTTAGCGCACTCACAACGCAACCACAATCTAGAAAGCGCGTCTTATAACGAAGGTCAGCATGATAAACATTTGGAGGCAACTGTTAACGATCGAACATAACCGACCTTGTTTTCGTTACTCGCAGCTGGATGCATTTTCCTGCTGTTCTATCACCTAGAACTCTCACAATGCCTAAAAATGGGCAAAGGAGTATTTCAAAGAGTAGGCACCGCAACAAATGATTAAAGGGAATGCGCTCTGTCATTTTGTTCATCACGGTAAACAGTTTCTAAGAATACCTAAAACCAATCCCATTCCGAAAAAATCTTTTTTTCCCTTCTTTGATTACGTACTAGTTTTTCTCTAGTTTTGGTTCGGATTACATAAAGCGATTTGACGAAGAAAATCATGAAGAATGGAAAAAAATAGCAGTATTTTGAAAAGATGAATTTTGGTGAGAACCAAATGAAATCAATAGTAACTTTAGGCTTCAAGCATTTCCTTACTATGAAAATATAGATTCCACTTGAAAAGTCAAAGCATGATAACCCTTCCTACTGTCAGCCCAACGGCCCCTCTAACGTCCCCTCATAGACGGTTATTCCTCTTGCAACTTTATGCGACTTTCCTTGTGCGTCTCTACGGCCTTTAAATTTTGCATGGACGTATGTTGCGCCCGATAAATGTTACCACCTATCACTGTCAGTAATGAAACAAAAGATCAACAGCAAAACAGACCGAATTATTGTAAGCAAATTTTCCCAACACTTTTCTCGCGTAGTATTCGAAACTCGAAAAACGTTTTACACACAGTGTTGTGACAGAGGCGATGCAATCTTCTCGTACTTTCCACCAAAATTTCGGTGAAATACGGTACTTACTGACCATCCAAAAAAACCCGTTCTCCACCGTTACGTACTTCGCCTTCCGAAACTGGTAGCACGTTATGCCATCGTATGTGTACTACTTTTTACTGACACATCAACTTTGCTTTCGCTCGTCTTCGGGCATCTATTGCTGTCGTCAACTTTCATGAGCCAAACTTTGGTTGTTTCCGAGTTAAAAGTGCTGAACAGACAGACATACGGGTGGAGAGACAGAGGGAAAGAGAGAGGCGGACAGACAGACACACACACACATTACTAAGATGCATGCACAGAAAATCTGCGCGAGGTCTTAAGGACCGATAAGGCGCGGAATATTTTATTGACTTTAAAGCAGTATAACTTTAGGTGAAATTCCTTTGGCTAAAATCTACG
>JPKZ01001579.1:194941-218404 GCA_000803305.1 Toxocara canis
ACACAGCTAGCGGCTGAACGGCTCCAAGCAAAGCCCGAGCTGAATTTAATAATGCCCTGCAGCACCCGCTGGAACTCCCTCTGCTACGCCATGGAGCGCTATCTTCCCGTTTCCGGAGATATGTAAGTGCTGTGGCAAAAAAAGTGTTCAGTGTTTTTTCTGAGCACTGCGTTTCAATCTCGCCTTCTTGTTTTGCGGTTCATTCCCCCTGTTGCAGTTTGTGCGGGTGCGATGTTTCGCAAATGTTCGGTGTCTTTCCCATTCTCGTGTTTCTAATCTCGCCTTTTTGTTGTGCTATACATTCTCCAATTGTTATGTGCTTCATGCCTGTACGGTGACTTGCTCAAGCGCTTTCCATTACGGCTCAAAACAAGCAGGTATTTCTACTGTTTTCCACCTCGACCGTGGATATTTTTTCATCTTTTCTCGCTAACTTCGCATTTTTTTCGTCGTTTCAACCAGTGGTCATTTTCTTCTGTCGTTTGGCTCGCACTGTTTTGGTTTATTTTACTTATCAGTAAAGTAGTCTATGATATTTTATTCATGCGCGTCAAGAAAAACTGCAGGTACGAAAAGTACAGTACAAGTATTGTACTTTTTGGGCCGAAATACTTGGTACAGCATCGTACCAAATCTCAGCCGCTAAGTACAGTACAGGTACGGTACGATCAGTTTTTTCAGGGGGTGGTATTAGTACAGTATGATACCATTTTTTGGAGGGAAGTACAAGTACAGTATCGTACCAAAAATTCTGGTAGGATGGCATCACTAAGTTAAAATACAAATGCACGCGCATTATTTCTCAGTAGTTTTTGAGACTGGCTGATCCGATAACTGGAACTGTACAAGTGCTTGTCATGCCAGCCCCTTCCTTAGTATTCCCATTCGCTTTCGGTTAACAGTGCACAGTGTCTTCCTTTTCTAGCTGTTTTGTACACTAATTTTTTGCAGCGGCGCAACTTGCCGCAGATAGGCAACGAACGGGAAGGGAGTGTGGTTCTTTGTAATTTAAATGAACCCGAAATGCGTATAATTTGGGTTAAGTTATGATGAAAGAGCGATGAGTTTGTGAATATGATTACTATGAGTGATATTTCAGCTTGAACAATGGTGGTACGACGCATATAACGAAATCCGTTCTCCTCTTGCTCCTTTCTTGAGTCTCGCGTCGGTCAATCAAAGGTTTGCTCCAGCCGAGGGCACACAGCTCTGTCGGGCAGCTGAGTTCCTTCACCACGCAGTCAGATACTGGCTTTCGATTCGGAGGTTGCTTTCATCTCCACAGTACCTCAGACTTAAAGCAGTCCGCTCACAGTCACCGTACCAATTCTTTTTACAATGAAAGTGAAGCATCTTTGTGCGTGGCTTTTGCTTATGAACAGCTTCGCTTTTACTCGTTAATGTCATCCGTGCCGCGCAAGGTGTTAAGCTTTGATATTACTTGTGTGCAATACAGTCGACTCCATACAGATTAATTTTGGAGCGAAAAGTGAAAAAATTCATTGTCCTTATTGTGCTCAACCCCAGCACTTGAGCGACGCTTTGCTTGCTGTAGTCGGACAGATGTGCTGAAATGAAAGGTTCATATGAGTCACGTAGTTCTGCTTTCAGTGAAGAACACCGGAACACGGTCCTCCCCCCTTCCCCTGCTGTTGTGCTCATAAATGTAAACAATATCAAGTTAGACTGTTTTCTGTTCTCTTGCGGTGTATCTTTCAATTTCTAAATATTTAATTTTTTAATGTTCCTTATCCTTTGTTTGCTCCGAAATGTAGATCACAGGTTGTTGCGCACCCTCCTTCACCCTCCATGTATGCACCCTCCGACTTGTGCTCACCTCTGCGTCGTTCTGCATTCACCTAGATTTCTGTTTGAACCGTGGAAGCATGTCTGTATCCAACTCATGTGGTGCATTCAGACGGCTGAGTGGTGGCCTGTATGATTTTTTAAACGATTAAGAGAGCAAATTCCGATCACCAAAAGCCGCGGCACCGTGTGGGACATGCATCAGTACTATAACATGTTCAATGCGGCAAGAATACCTGCTCGTCCGAAAGATGTCATTCGAAGATTTTTCTGCACAGGTAATCTTTCGTAATTCCTTCGTTCCCATGAGTGCCCAGAGTGATAGCGTATGTTCTTTAACTTATCGGTAAAGAGCATAAGAAAGAAGGTGAACAATAGTAGGACGGCTTAGAGCATAAGAAATAGAAGCGGGCCAGATCTGGCTGTGAATGGCTTTTTTTTCTTTTGATTGGTTGCAATGACGTCGTTTCGTTCAAGAGCTAACTTCCTAAGAAATTGTGTGATGCGATATAATGAAGTCATTTTTATTGAAGATCTTCTGGGACGCAGCTACGTTTAAATGACCAAGAATCCAGCAATCGTGAAACTTAATAAATTAGTTCAGTAACTTAAAAAGTATAACACTTATGTATTTTGATTGTCTAAAAGCGCAATCGAACTCTTTGATGATATTTGGCGTCCATTCTACAGCCAAACTTTTTTTGTTCCGGTAGAGGCGTTGATTCGTTTTTATAGAATGTGCAGCCAATTAGAGAAACGAAAGAGTAAACGTACACGTTGCCATTGTAGTAGTGCCGTAATGGTGTAGGGTACATGTTGTGAAATGAGCAGAGTGGCTATCCAGAGAAGGAAGGAGCATCCTCCAGTGAGGTGCTGGTGTTGTGTCGCGGTAATATTTGGATTATCGAGACGATGCCAAACAATGAGGTGCTGTCACCGGACATCTTCTTGCATCAGCTCACATTCATCGATCACCAGTCGAAGCGCTGTCGCAGTTCCCCAATTCCACTAACGACACTGCAACGGGACAAGTGGGCTGACGTTAGTAGTACTGCTAATTATATAGTAGTATAAATTGTAGTCGCCGGTTTTTTAGGCCTTGAAGTCATGTATGATGTGGTCAGTCGACTCGCCAAAACGGTTAGTAAAGACGTCAAACAAAAACAAACTTCTATATTATGGCAAAAGTGTGCAGATAATCTGAATGAAGGATCCGAATGATTTATCTGGTTTATACGTACAGGTCTAAACTGCACCACTAAATGCTTTGAACCGGTAAATGATTCGCATCGGTAAAGTGCGGAACATAAACATTTGAATGGTGGACGACAAAGGGAATGTTTCTGAGAGAACGCAGAAAGTAACATGTGGGCGCTGTTACAAGAGCGCGTTACATATTGTAAACTTAGCAAATCTCACATTATTTGAAGGGAATTGGAGGGAGCACGGTTTGCTTGAGGTAGAAAATGTGGATGTTTCACATTTTGCGTGGATCACTGCAATGTGTGCAATAATGGGAAATATTAGGATTTTTTAACTCAAAAATTGGCGGGCAGTAGCCCAGCGGTAGGACTTTTGCCTCTTATGCAAAAAGATCCGCGTTCGGCTCGCGGCTGCTTCGCCAGCGGCTCGCCAGCAGGCTGACTATCAGGCGTTCCGAAATTTGTGAGAACAACCAAGCGTGGGCGTGGTTATCGGCCACATGGATACGGCAATCGATGAAACTTGAAACGGATGTGGAATCGATTTCAGATGCGCCTTCGCCTGATATCGCTTTCGGAGTCGAACGCAGTAAATTTGGCCAGGATCGAACAAACCATGTTCGTAATTTCGCTGACGGAGGAGACGTTCAACTCAGCGGACGACGTAAGCGAACGCGTGCCAGCTAAGCCGTTTATCTACTCACTCATCTGCTTATCGTCTACCTACCCGAGCAAATTTTTAGGCTGATTCCAGTGATTACTTCTCTTTGCGAAGGAAATGGATCGTTATGAAGTTCAGTTCTTCTGGGGATGCTTCCCGTTTTGCTATTTTCCGTTCCGTCGTAACCCGGGCTAAGGGTAATCGAGTTTGTTGGGTTAAACATACCACCTCGATGCAACTGTGAAAGAACCGTACTCGCGAATGCCAAACATCATAATAAGAATTTTGCAAACTGTGTGGAAATTGGTCGATTTGCATGGTTGGCCAGGGAATTGGAGGGAGCACGGTTTGCTTGAGGTAGAAAATGTGGATGTTTCACATTTTGCGTGGATCACTGCAACGTGTGCAATAATGGGAAATATTAGGATTTTTTAACTCAAAAATTGGCGGGCAGTAGCCCAGCGGTAGGACTTTTGCCTCTTATGCAAAAAGATCCGCGTTCGGCTCGCGGCTGCTTCGCCAGCGGCTCGCCAGCAGGCTGACTATCAGGCGTTCCGAAATTTGTGAGAACAACCAAGCGTGGGCGTGGTTATCGGCCACATGGATACGGCAATCGATGAAACTTGAAACGGATGTGGAATCGATTTCAGATGCGCCTTCGCCTGATATCGCTTTCGGAGTCGAACGCAGTAAATTTGGCCAGGATCGAACAAACCATGTTCGTAATTTCGCTGACGGAGGAGACGTTCAACTCAGCGGACGACGTAAGCGAACGCGTGCCAGCTAAGCCGTTTATCTACTCACTCATCTGCTTATCGTCTACCTACCCGAGCAAATTTTTAGGCTGATTCCAGTGATTACTTCTCTTTGCGAAGGAAATGGATCGTTATGAAGTTCAGTTCTTCTGGGGATGCTTCCCGTTTTGCTATTTTCCGTTCCGTCGTAACCCGGGCTAAGGGTAATCGAGTTTGTTGGGTTAAACATACCACCTCGATGCAACTGTGAAAGAACCGTACTCGCGAATGCCAAACATCATAATAAGAATTTTGCAAACTGTGTGGAAATTGGTCGATTTGCATGGTTGGCCATCATAAAAGATTTGCACGTTCCTTTATTTTTTTCACTTTCTCATTCATTCACTTAACAATTTATTTTGCAAAATTGCTTGCTTATTTCTTCTATTCTCCCATTTATTTAGTTAGCTATTTTATTTATTAAATTTTTTCATTTACTCATTGTTTATTTCCTTACTTACGATATTTGTTCATTGTTCATGCTTATCCCTATGCTTATTTTCTTGCTTATCTTATGCGTCTATTTTTCAATTTCATTTGAATATGATTTTTTCATTCTTTATGTCGAATAATCCGCTCATTCACCTGATTAATGCGTTCGGTTATGAAACGTATTCAGTATATTTACTTCACGCTTTACGTATATCAGCGAGATTATCTCCAATAGAGAAAATGGCTGAGCTCACGTAGAAACGCCACTGAACGCTTAAAATAAGTAGCGTTTGAAGTTCGTGAGACAGTATATTGCTCAAAATGCAGTAAGGCAATACAAGACAATAGGTATTTTGTGATGGCAACCAGGTCGACGTAAACGTCGACCTGGTTGCCATCACAAAATTTTTATGCGACTAGCAGACAAACCGGGCTATTGCCGAAAGCAAATTTTTTCAGCTCTGAGAACACCATTTGTGAGCAATGCTTCTATCTGGATTTCTACTCTCCGTAATATTCATATATTTAAGGTTATCAGCTATGGGTTGGTTGGCTGTGCTGACGCACAGTGGGTTGACAAGTCAATGAACTTTTTCTTCCACAAGGACGGCAGAATGGGAACGCAAGCCGAGGTTTCAAACCACTGTTATTTCGCTGTTTAAAGGTGCTGAGCAAAATGAGAGGAAAGACAATACCACATGCTATACTGCTGCAGATGAGTTACCTCTCATCTCATCTCCCTCTCCGCCCTCCCCTTCCCCCCCTCCGCAAAGGATACTTTGCTCGAAAGCCTATCGCTGATAACTGAAGCCGTGGATAGCAAACGTAATATACGGTAATAATACAACCTACTTTTCTTACACCGTGCTAATATGTGATAAAAGTTACTTGACAAACTACGCCTTATAAGGCCTTACCGGCATTAGATACTGTCCGCGCGATCCAAACGGCACCAGAGGCGTGTACGACGAGGCGTTTAAGATAAAAGAAACAGCGGAAAACGAGTTCTTAGAGTTTGCTCGTGTCCGTTGTGCCATTTCACTTAAAGACGCATTCAACTTCCCAGGCGCCATTACATAACGACATTTCCGGGAAGCAATCTGTAGTATTTCGATTGCACTTCACTTCACTCCCACTCGTACTGAGAACAACATCTGGCCATCGAGGCTGGCTAGCCTTGCCACATGTTTCTGTTGCACGTTCAAAAAGTAGGAAAGACATTTAACGAGCCAAACGTCTTGCCATTGCTCATAAAGTATTCAAATTCTCCTTCATTGTTTCGAATCCACAGCAAATGCCTAAAAATGTCCAATATAAAGAGAAATCGTCGCAATATTACTCATAAATGTGTTCGGCAGCGCCGTAACTGATGAAATTGATCTTGGGACCAGCGCTTAAGTTGTATGTCTAGGGGAAACGAGAATTTCTTTGGCATCAGTAAAACCAAATTGAAGCATTCTCGTGAAATATGGCTTGTCTGTATGGAAGAAAAAAAGGCATGTTGACGCTTTCCCACTGAGGACCTAATCAGTCCTGGGAAAAAGAAACGAAATTTGCCTACTTTTATGCGAATGATGGAACGGTGACAGCTTTGCTGTGTTTCGGCGTATAAACGGTGTGTTTCAACAGTCTACGCGTTTTGAGAATTTGAAGAAGCAAAACAGTTATGGCCAACTACCAGCTTTGAAATCTGAAGCTTTTGACCCGTCGAAAGATTTTTCGGTCTTAAAATTTTCATTTTTCTTCTTATTGCCGGTGTTCGAACTTTGCCGGACCTGTGCCATTGGTGTTTTGGCTGAATTGCTCCCTTTGCCTGTGCAACCTTTTGCACAGGTCTGTGACGATGGCCAGATGTTGTTCTCAGTGCGAGTGGTAGTGAAGTGAAGTGCAATCGAAATACTACAGATTGCTTCCCGGAAATGTCGTTATGTAATGGCGCCTGGGAAGTTGAATGCGTCTTTAAGTGAAATGGCACAACGGACACGAGCAAACTCTAAGAACTCGTTTTCCGCTGTTTCTTTTATCTTAAACGCCTCGTCGTACACGCCTGTCCAATATAAAGAGAAATCGTCGCAATATTACTCATAAATGTGTTCGGCAGCGCCGTAACTGATGAAATTGATCTTGGGACCAGCGCTTAAGTTGTATGTCTAGGGGAAACGAGAATTTCTTTGGCATCAGTAAAACCAAATTGAAGCATTCTCGTGAAATATGGCTTGTCTGTATGGAAGAAAAAAAGGCATGTTGACGCTTTCCCACTGAGGACCTAATCAGTCCTGGGAAAAAGAAACGAAATTTGCCTACTTTTATGCGAATGATGGAACGGTGACAGCTTTGCTGTGTTTCGGCGTATAAACGGTGTGTTTCAACAGTCTACGCGTTTTGAGAATTTGAAGAAGCAAAACAGTTATGGCCAACTACCAGCTTTGAAATCTGAAGCTTTTGACCCGTCGAAAGATTTTTCGGTCTTAAAATTTTCATTTTTCTTCTTATTGCCGGTGTTCGAACTTTGCCGGACCTGTGCCATTGGTGTTTTGGCTGAATTGCTCCCTTTGCCTGTGCAACCTTTTGCACAGGTCTGTGACGATGGCCAGATGTTGTTCTCAGTGCGAGTGGTAGTGAAGTGAAGTGCAATCGAAATACTACAGATTGCTTCCCGGAAATGTCGTCATACAATGGAGCCTGAAAAATTAAATGTGTCGTCGAGTAACTCTTAAAATAGGCACAACGGATACGAGCAACTAAGAACTCTTTTTTAGCTGTTTCGTTCATCTTAAACGCCTCGTCATACACGCCCATTTTGAGTAGTAATTTTAGTCTTCGCAACGACCATAGATTTTTGAGCAAATTTTAGCACTTTGTTAACACAGTTTTGTTATATAGCCAGGAAGAGGTGCTGAGCTTGTGCGATGTAGACATGATGTGCAATGATGGTGATAGTGATGGCGTGCTTATTGGCACAATCTCATCAACCGGCGCTCAAACAGAACGTGCTTGCTCACATGTCATATGCAATGGCTTATTGTCGATCTTTTAGCACAGTAACGTTGATGCAATCGTTATACTGGACGCCAGTGATCTGTCGTCGAAGGTTTCGAGAAAAGATATATGGCAACCTGAGGTTTCATTCGAGCTCTCAAATTAATATTCGCATCCATCCGCATCTCCAATAATTCATTTGACCTTGACTTACAACGAGGCGGAGCGCATTCTATAACAAGCTGTTGAAATTGAAGTCTCACTGAATATCCATGCAGGAAGTATTTAAGTGAAACTGCATCGCACGAAATATACTTCTTCTGCTTTCATTTACCGTTTGAACATGAACGAAGAGCTAATTGTTAGTCGTCGGATGAATTCAGTGAGTGTTGCAATTATGTGTGTTGGTAACCTGCTTATTTCGGCAAGTTGATAGAACGTGCTTATCAGTAAAAATGCTTCGCATGCTCATCGGGTTACATTTATGCTTTTGCGAAAGTCCAGTGCTTTCATCTCCGGAGTCGCACAAATCCGCTACTTTTGATGTCACCCGAGGCACTTCTTCATACGTGGTTTCGTTATGATCTCTATCAAGAATTTAGCATAGTTAGAAAAAGCATGTATAATCGTTTCACAACCGGTAAACCGAAAAGTAGAACTAGTGGAGATATTGAATGCGTGGCAGAGCCATTGACGGCATGCATTCATCTCAGTTCATTCCATCCGACAGCGGGTGGCATAGATACTTATGAACGACGAAAATGCCTTTAAGCGTTTCGTTGCTGCGCTTTTCTATAAATTTTGCATTGGTAAGTTAACTAAGGCGAATTATATCTGTTGTTACATAATTCACTGTGCGTATATCTGTTTCCTGGTTATATAAACTCCACAACCATTGAGGCCATATTTCCAGGCGCATTTTGCTAAGCGCAGTCAGCATGAAACTACAGCCAAACCAAGTCTATTCAAAAAGAGTCATGGACCCTTTAAAATGTCAGAAATTTTTCTTCAGCCCCTCTGACGCGCCTTCCTACTTCATTTTCTTCACAAGCATGAGATGCAGGTTACGGAAGGGCTTATTTTGCTTTTGATATAAGACCTTTTGACAGTTTCATATGATATAGGATTTTTTGCACTGTCGTGACATTTTTTGTCAAGGAAGCGGACTACGCCAAACCAACAAAGCTCGAATTCGCAATGGATAATTCACTTGCGGCTGCTGTCGATGAGGCGGAAAGGGCGTTCGCACAACTGGTACGTTTTCAAGTTTCCAGTTCATGCTGTCTTCCGACTCATAGGGAGGAATAAATGTCCGAGAACGCGGTCCTTTGTCAGGCATCTCCTTTTCTAATATCACCTTCGAATACTGGCTTCTGCGATTATCCATTGAACAGCAACCGTTGTTTGTGCAAAACGGACTGCGAAAATCTCAGTAGCTGTTTTTGGGATGTCTTGCAGCAGTTTTTGCAATCCTGACGATTGCCCCGCAGACGGCAGTTCCCAAAGAGGTGCTTATTCATTTGTTGGCTCATTGAACCCTATCAGCAGAAATCGCCGCTTGAACTAGAAGAAATAAAATGTCTTGCGTCACCTTCTTTTGCTAAAAAAGGGGTCCTGGCTATGCAAAACTGTTTAATCCTTGCAAGTCTTTGTGCGTTCTGAATCTTGAATGTCTGCATGCATTTGTCACCAAATATGTCAACACCACTGCGCTTTGAGCGATCATCCATAGACGATTTATGGAGGAATAGGCTTGACGATATCGTCCTAATCATATATGGTTCTGAAGTTTCACAAATAGTACCTTTTGTCATGGAGGTCATGTAGAGTGTGCAGAATGTTCTTTTCTAATATAAGGTACACGAGGGCAGAGGATAAAGGTATTTAGCACTCTACACATGTTTGATTTCGATTTAGTGGAAGGTAGGCCTCAAATTCCAACTAGCCCGTCTGAAGAGTTCGTACGATTTTTATATTTGAAAAAGAGCACCACTACATCAAACTTATCACTTCTGTACTTCTGCTTCTGAACAGAATCAGTGATCATCAACGCTAAATCCTGTACTTCTTTTACCATCTTGTGCTGTATCACATGTAATAATCAAGACGAAAGTAAATCAATCATTACAATAGAGACATTACCGTTCAACTTACCCGGAAGAAATGGCAAAATACATCGATAATGCAGTGTGAATTTGTTTGTGATTCTAACATTTGCCATGGCCTAACTGTGACTCACATAACACAATGTGTAAGCCACTCCAGGCCGGATGTGTCAGTTTTGCAGTTTGCACGGTAACAAACACAGATGGAGAGGCGTTGTGTCGCGGGGCGAGAACTATTTATTGTTTAATGAATCCGTTTAACAAGTTTTCTGGTTGGTTGAGTCGAATAACCTTCCGATTTCTAAACAGTGTTGAGGGTTCCCTGTGCCATGGCAACCGCGTTAATAGGTGCTACTGTGATGACAGCAGTGAATTAATTTTCTGTAGTCTTATAATTAGATTATACCTTAGGGAATTTGATCACCGGACAACTAACCTTGCCTAGTTGAAGCAGGAATTCTGCCACCTCTTGTTTAATTCACCACATTGTCTTCCAAATATGCTTCTTATGTGACGTTCACGTAAAAATTGGCCCCTCGTTAAATGCGCGCCTTTTGTTCAACTTTTGATAGTTTCCGGGCGGCTCATTAAGTAAATCGAAATGGACAGCATATGTTCTCCGTGAAATGTACTATCCTGCCATAGTTTGTGTTTGCCGGAAGGTGGAGAAACAATGCCGTGGAGAAACGTCTCCTTTTGGGACACCTGTTTTTAACTCTTTTGGTTTAGAAACTCTGTCCACATCCGCAGTTCCTATATTCCTTTCTAAGAGCAGTGTTCGAGACTTTTTTGAGGTCATTTTCTCAGTGTGCGGCAGTGTAGTCACAGAATTCCCGGCAGTTAAGCCGCTATTTAGAGAAACGCTTTTTTTTCTGCGAGGAATAGCGGGAGTAAGTTCTACTCTTTGCCCTTAGAGTTTGACTGCAGAGCTGATATACTGATATAAAATGAAGATGATTCCTGCCGCTGTGACATCTCCTGTTAACAGTGACAATTTTTAGAGGACGACATTAGCTGGCATGAGTGTGAGTTTCGAATTATTTGGCAATGAGCGATTCAAAGCGTCTAAGGTGTATGGTGACACGATAATTCAAATGGCCCTTCAACTGGCATTCTACAGAACGCACGGAAAGTCCGTTTTTATGCTCTCCACATCCGCCACCTTTTCGAGTAGAAAACTTACGCATTGGTCACCAACAGATCGCCCCGGAACCGTTCTAACATGCATTTAAATATAAAGTCTCAGGCGCTTTCAAGTGTTTAATTCCTCTTGTAGATTTCTGCAGGCATTCACACTGGTGTTTAATGATGTAGAGGAGGGGTAGGGGTTACATCCTCCAGTGTAATTACAATTTAATGATTCCCGCTTGAAACTATCTGGTAGATAACCTTCGTGCAGTTTCACAAACCCAGATTTGGAAATGCTGGTAAAAGATATCGACATTCATAATCAAAACGCGTTCTGCATGTTCCAGCGTTTGCTGCTGTTCGCTGTTTTCCTCTATGTGAGTCTTCCCAGTTGTTCACATAGATTTCGGAGCATGTTGATATTCAACACCCTACACTTCTTTTGTGTATTCACCAACGATGAATGCAGTATGTTGTTAATTGAATGAGTGAAGTAAATGAGCGATTAGTAAGTTCGCAGAGAGTCATGAAATATAAGAGGTGCTGAGCGACATGGTGCTGAGGTATTCTTCATGGCATCTGGCGTTATTGAGGCACAAATACGAGCAGCAGATTTTAAAAAATCGCCCATTTCAGTGAGTTCCATAATTTATATGTAGTTGATAAAACGAAACTGAAAGAGAGTACCACACTTTGGAACATGAATCATGAAAAATGCAGCAATCGCAATAAGGTGATGGTCTTTTAGGTTGGCACCTGCATATGAAACAGCGTCGACAAGACAATTCTTCCATGGGCGTACTGAAACAGTTAGATCTTGTACCGCCCCGTTGGCAAAACTTGTTCGACTCATTGTTGACGATCACGCAGAGGCCTGTTTTTCGTTTCGCTTTTATTTAGAAACTCATATACGACGATGAGTCAGAAATTACAGTCACTTTCGTGACAATTGTGTTTATGTTTTTACGTCTCTTTCGGCTATATTTCGGTCATACTTATTTAAAAGGTTGTGTGTCTGTCGCCACAGTCGTGTCGTTCGATCTTGATTGGTCAATGCAATCGAAAGTTTTCACTCTGGAGCTTCTGGAAGTATAGTCATTACTTGTTGCGCGCAATGCCATTCCGCATCACAAACTGTGGGAGGAAAGAGCGATGATGAGACAGTTAAGCGTAGGTGCGCCTCTCTTTCAATAACCTCATACTTTTGAGTATGAGCCGCATTTGTCGGTGCAAATATTGAGTATTTTTCGGCAGCCGCACTCCCTCTTGTTTTCGACTGAGTACCATGTCCTCCATCAACTTCTTTAGGAGTTACATACATTCGAGAGGGCAATGTTCAAATGCATGCCAGTCCCTCTTGTAACCATTTCCATTTATTGTAATAGAAAGTGAACATGGCCACCCTGTCTTCTTACCTGAACGAAATGTATGTAGTAATATCCACCTACCTATGGGATTATCGTCCACGAGGGTTTGAAATGCATGCGTATTTTATACGATTTGGCCTATTGGACTCACAGAGTGTTCCAAATCGCTGTGGAATAAGCGTTCAGCACGGGGAAGTCAGAGCATAACCGTTCGCGTCCATTAGCTTTCAACGAGTTTCTTTGGTGGAAACGGACAGTAGATTGGCTATGTCCGGTTCTTGAAATCAGCAATAGCTAACGTCCGACTAGTGTCAAAGGTAACAGGTCACTGCGGCGATAGGCACGGCAACCCTGCGCATGCGTTTGCGGTGATTTGTATAGGCAACCAAGAAAAGCAATTGTTATAAGAACGATCATAATTATTGACTCGCTGTCGCCTATAAATAAATGAGCACTAAATGAGCACAGAATATGCTATGAGGCTTGACATTGGTATGTTCAGTGCTTCTGCAACTGTTCTACCAGTGAAGAATGAGAAATATTGTTTAGAAGGATGTGCTTCGCAGCGCTTTTGTTGAAGCTTACGAAACTCACAACCGGCTTATGAATGAGGCTATGGAGGGAAAGGGTAAGTCTCTTCAGCAGTTTCTCAGGAGGTGCCCACCACATTAGATGATCTTTGAATTTTTTATTCATTCCATTTCTTGACAAGCGTTGGTTACATTTCGTCCCCTGATTCTGTAATCTTTTATTCGTTTTTGAGCACTTTGGAGGGAGGGCGACGTAGCTGTTCCTCATCTACCACGCAAGCATATTCGTGTCCATACACACCGGCGTCCTCATTATCTCCTTAATAAATACAAACTTTGTAAAGACGCATAAAAAACGGCAGTTGGTAAGGAAGATAAACACAATTAGCATATTTAACCACCCAAGTCGCCTGATTGTCCATAGGGGCCCTAACAATCTACTTCTGGCCAGGTATTCTGTATGCGGACCACGTGTTACCTAAAATCTCCTCGGGCCACATTTGTGGTAGCCGATAGCAATATAAAAGTGATCAATTTTTTTTTTGTTGGGCAATGAGAAAAAAGCGAAATAGTCTCTTCTCATGTGGTTTCTGGTTTAATCTTGACTTTAAAAAAAGTTGTTCATTCTGAAAAAAAAAAGTTGAGATGCTTGATAGCACGTAGATAACAATCGCATGCCGTGTCTACTTTTTGCTTCTCTTGGAGCTTGAAAAATCGCACACATTAAGGGCGTTTGAGAATTTTTATTTTTCCTGTAATGTGAAACGGCGTCACTGTTCGAATCGTAATAACACCAGACTACAGCGCACAACAGCTACGAAAACAAGTTGAAAGCAAAACAGAAGAAAACATTTTGTCATTATCTGATTGCTCTTAAAATGATCATTTCACCCACTCTCTTCCTCATCGGCAGTCTCTGCTGAAGGTTTTTGCAAACCCAACACAGTACTACCCCTAGTAATGTGCTCGAAAAATTTTCACCGTATTCCACCGAGAAGGGTTGATGAGAAAAAAGAACGCAGAGGTAGGAAACAGCTCCAGATGTTGTTAGACAGCCGTATGAGACTCGACACATTAGGACTATGCAGATGAAACATCCATATTTTTTCATATGCTACTGCCTATTTACTGTAGTTAGCAAATGTCATGAGAAACATTTACGGAATTCGCTGACAATGTGAAAACTTTGAAGTAAGAAGCAAGATGATACCAGCAACCACGCGATGCGCCCGTAAATAACAAATCGCTGGTTGAGGAGAATAGAAGATATCTGGATTAAGCGATCCCTACAGAAAGATGAAATACTGGACCACCTATCGAAGAAGTGCAGGATTTGCGTATTATATGAAGGAAACGTACCTGCAAAAATGTTTTTTTCGTTTAATCCTTCATTTATTTTATGCATCAAACGAAAGCCACATTGGATATTATGTATATACTGACACTGGATATTCTGTATTCTTCACCTTATATTCAAACAGTTTATATTATATTTTCCATTTGAAGACTATAACTTAAAGGTTTGGAAGACCAGATAACAGTAACTTGGTTAGTCGAACTCTGTCCATCAGCCAATTAAGCTCGTTATGCCTTCATGGGTCGATAAATTCGGTTTTGTTTGGGCGTGAAGTCAGGTTGCCCTGCAAAATCTTTGCAAGCAGAAATGTGTAGGGAAAGCACTCATTTGGTTGAATGGGCTGACAGAATATCAGTCATCAGTAGTGGTGGCATCATTAGATGACGATCTTCTTTCTATCTTTGACTTTTTACACAGACATTTCTACCGTGTGGTTTAGGTGGAAGACCTTTCCTTTGTTTCCAGCTTGTAGTTTTCATTGATGTTGTGTGATGTAGTTTGATGTTGCAGCCGTGCGTCGCAGTCATAGTTTTACTCTATAGTGCAATATGACGCATGCGTTTTTTTTTCGTTTATTTTGGGATTGTAGTTCTAGCAGTTGCCATGTGCTGTAGTATGATGTAATTACGATTCGAACAGTAACGCCGTTTCCCATTACAGGAAAAATAAAAATTCTCAAACGCCTTTAACGTATGCGATATTTCAAGCTCCAACATAATTAAGAACGCTGCACGCGATTGTTACCTACATGCTTTCAGGCATCTCAACTTTTTTGTCTTTTTAAACTGAGCTATTTCTTTTCACGTCAAGTTTAAGTCAGGAACCGCACGAGAAAGGTACTGTTGGTTTTTTTTGTTGTTGCCGAATGAATTTCGGAATTCTTAATTTTCAAAAGCAATAACTTCGATTAAAACGAAGCAATAACTTCCTCATAAGCTCGCTGTTTGGCGCAGCAATTTTCAGTTTCAGGATGACTACAACATAAATATATTGTTTTCTTTTTTAGCCACTCTCTATAAGTCGCTCGCACTGAAACTCTTTTAGATACTTAGTTCAGTTTGTAGTGTGCACTTTAGTGCTCTACACCTTCGATGGCCGTACCGAGCAGTTCGTATCAGTATAAAAAGTAACTGCTCACATCAGCAGGGACACCCATTGTACGTTGCCACTGCACTAACATTCTTCAACGTTCACTCTCACGTTTTCCCATCTGCTGTGGTGCAGTGAATGAATCGCTGAATCAGGAAGAATCTTTCTTGGCGTTTTTTTTTACTTCCTCTGCCTCACGTTTTCTCGATTCCCATTCCGGTCCTATTACACAGTATTCAACTCATCCCAATTTATATTTGTTTGAGTGGTCTTTAAAATAATATTAGTATTGACTGATCTTAATCCATTCGGATAAATTTTAATTCCGGAAACCCATTGTGCCGCCACGAAACAGGCCTCCTTCGCACAACTAAATTTGAGAGTGCAGTGCGCGCGCGCAAATTCTATGAACTGCTTTGCCAACATACGAACTTGTTTTTATTTTTTGCCGCCTTCTCGAAAAAATATGTCGTATACTCCTCTAGAGTATGCTCAATGATTTCGCCTTGTCACGTTTTACCGTTTATCGTTTGCAGCTTCCACAACATATTTCAGCTAAACAGCACAAAACCGAAACGGTGCTCAACGACGTTGATTTTTTTCTGTACTTTCCCTTCGGTGTCTTTTTTCATTGAAATATGCAGAACACGTTGAAGTGGTGTTGATCTATCATCAATTAACTAGTCACCGCATCGTCTCTGCGTTTATGATGCTAAAATACTTTCTCTTCATTCAACCTGTACAGATAGGTGGGTAGGGAGAGAGAATTGGGAGAGGGCATGATTTTTTATATCTTAAAAATAGAGGTGACTGCGTCTGTTTCGTTTTGGCATGCAAAAGGGTCGAATACAGCTTTTTAATAATGTTGCAGTTAGTTTTTGAAAGGTCGCAATTAAATCGTAAATCTGAATATCCAATTCTGTCAAGTGCCATCAAATCGACACTGCGCTTGTATAGCCTTTTCAGGTGCGACAGCAAATGCTGCAGTTGACATGTTGACGTACATGCCTCTCATAACAAACTTCTGTCGTATTTTCTGCGCTTTCTAAGAACTTTGCAGAGGCGGCAGCCACTCCCCTCCTTCCTTCATCCTCTCCCTTCCTACGTGTACGCCATTGTCGCTGGCGAATCTCACTCACTCGTTGTTCACGACAGCATGTTTCTCGGTTGCTTCCGACTGTCGTTATCATTCGCATGTGCGGCTTGTTGCTACAACCATTTGCGAAGTCGAGTAAGTGTCGAACGCAAGATGCACCCTTCGGACCGAGTTCGCGTGTTCTATACCACCCCGACGCGAAATCAGTCAGTTGTCTCGATCCCTGGTAGGAGAAAGCTCACGTGAGTTGACACAGACGAGTCATGTTGTTTGAGCTGCACGTCGTCCACACCACTCGCACTCCGATGCGCAGGATTGTGCGTAATGTTCGTTATGACACAACCGTCTCGGCTGCAGTGTCATAAAGCTGCCAATGTTGCACAAGCATAATGTGATGTTGCAAAGAGATCAGCGATTTTGCAGGCAATCAAGGAGGTGAGCCACGGCTCATTGAGTTGTGACCGTTTGGCTGAAACTTGAAAGGTCGCTAACGGTCGTCGGGCATCGACGACATCAATCATCCGACTTCCGTTTGAGCACTACGCCTCATAGCGTCTTTCGCTGTAACAGGTATACTCACAATTGAAAACCCTTATTCAACTCCTCTTTCTAGGTGCTCCGAGAGCACTCTTATTGAAATTGGGCGCCATTTAATTTTAGATGCGGTTTAAAATGAAAACGCAAATCTCAAAGTATGAGATGAACACTTCATGGTGGCTTTTTGATAGAGTCTACGTTTCATTGCAACAGTTTCCTTGAGAAGTCGCTTAACCAGCTGATGTAGTCCATTGATAGTCTGGTTTAAGTGTGGAAATCATTCCCTAAAAACATTCACCGTTACAATAACCTGGCAGTGAAAGGCTCAAATATGCGCATAAGAGCTTTGCGTCTCGCGACATATCCTATTTTGGCGCCCGGCATGATTGTCAAGTTTGAGCGTCTCTTCGTGGACTGGCAAATTCTACAAACGCTTGTTTAGTTTTCTCTCATCCCTTTTGAAATTTCCGAAGAAATCAATCCTACTGTTTCATCTGTTTGCATTTGAAGAAAAAAACGTTTAGATCACAAAAGAGACCTTCTTTCAACTGTTAGAGAAGTCATCGTAATGAAATGCCTACGGTAATAATCAATAGATCAAGTAGTGGCGAGCTTCAACTAGATAAGGAGGAGTGTTTGCTACAGCATTTGAATGAAGCAGTTGTCGGTTGTTTGACTGCTGTCCGATTATCACTTACTGTAACGAACTGTAATTGTTGATGATAAAACTGCAGCAGATGACGTTGAAGGTAGATAGAGTTTGATAGTAGTATGTGTCAGTGAATGCTCCTTCCTATTCATCTTTGCTTTCAGGATGCTCCTACTTTTTGGGTTCAAAAACATAGGAAAGCGACAATAACTCAATGTAAATTGCATTGCGAGCATGAGGCGCTCGGTTAGAAAATGCTATTGTCGTTTTCCCGTTTAAATGACAATGCCATGTGAAATAATTCTGTTACATCATATCTGTGTCACTTTCGGGTTTAAGGTTATCAGAACATTAACACACGTCAGGGTAGTGTTAACGTTATCACGTTCAGTTCGCATCTGCTCTCGACAGAGCCAATATCGTTAAATTCTTCGAAAAGAGACGGCCTTGAAACGAGTATTTGTTGCATTCCTTGCAGTATGCTTCGTCGTTACCATTTCATACTTATTTCTTAGTTCTCGGGGTGAATCTGATGCAAGAAGATACGAAGGCATATAACGAGACGAGAGGCACGGAGTGCGAAGGTGCGAATATGGCTTTTGGAGGTAGGAGAAGGTAAAAAGGGTGGGAGATCGATATGCGGTTCGATATGACGCAATTCCTATTTGCTGTTTGCAAGGTTTCGTTTGGATAATTAGTATGTCCAGTGGACTGTACGGCATTGTCACTGTTCACATTCCTATTAGCAGTGGAATAACTGGAACAGCATTGTTGGATGACAGATGTCCTCAGCTTTTGACAGTGTGTTAGTACATCTTGCTCGTGGCTTATTAGCTCTTGCAACTTCCTGCCAAAAGAAGATAGCTTTATTGGAGCGTTTTGCTCAGTGCCTCCAGTGGCGGTCACTAGAGTGAATAAACTACCCTGGACCTGCTACTATCCATCTTTCGTAGTGTTTACCAGGTGGAGGAGGAGGAAACAACTGCACACATATAAGTTGAAGAGATATTTTTCGCCATTAACCTTTCATGGTGCTAGCCTGAACTACCTAGCAATATCATTTGTACATATATTGAGCTGATAAGAGTGGCTTTTCACGCGGACGTATGCTCGCTTCTGACCAATTGTTAAGGTAGACTGATAGGACATGCTTGACGCGCTCTGTTAATTGAAAAAGCACATCGATGGTCTCACTGTCGCTTTGCCTTTTTTGTGGTGGTCCCATTTTTCTATGCATATTCTATACAGACATGTTCTGTTTCACCGCCTACAGCACTTTTCGTTCCCTCACATTTTGGCCACATGCAAGCGGAAAGGTTGTGTTCCATAAACGACGACTGTGCTTCAAGGAACCCGAAGTTTATCTAGGTGGCACTGTGAGGCTTATGCACTGGGTGACCTTAGGCGGCAGAGATGAATACAAACTTCACAGTAACTGCGTGAATTTGCTATTTCGTTCTGTTCCGAATTTTTAAACTGCTGTCCCCAGTTTTTCAAATATCGGTTCAGGTTGGTCACTGCTACATTGGTCTTGCAACTTAACTTTCCAGGTTTAATATGAAATGAAAATTAGGTAGCGCAAGTTGTTATCCCTGGAAATTGACTTCCACATACCATCTCTCTACCCTCAACTGCATGCTTGTCCGCTCACGGCCCACAGATACCTAGTTCTTCCCACGTATCATGTCCGGACTGAAAATGCATGTCAGCTGACTCCCCGCAGTTGTCAATCAATTAGTGCTTCTCTCGTATTCACCACCACATCGTTATGCTTTGCTAGCAACAAAAAGTCGTTTCTGTACTTAAGAAAGATCATACATAATTTCTACGTGAACCTTCTCCACTGTAAGCTCGTCTATATACTATAAGAGAAGCTTAAATGGTTTTCACAGATAAAATGGCAAAAGTTCTTGCTGAAACGCTGCTCGTTCCAGCTTCAGATCGTATCATGAGGAACGGTTTTTTGAAGGCGGCGATCTCATAGCGTCTTGCAACATGGGACCGACCGAACTCGACATCGAATGGAATTCCCACTTCACTACTTATAAACATATACGACAAGTGAGGTCACGATGGCTGGGGTGCGATTCCGACGGGTAACGTGATCGCCGATGCAAATTATCTGGGAAGTACTGGTGATATGATCATGGAAAACATCCTGGATTCTACACAGCGGCGAGAAGCATTCAACAAGCTCGCAAGCGCTGCAAAATCAGATGGAGTTGTAGTGATGGTTCAGCTAAGTCATGGAGGACGTTAAACACCGATCGGCATCAATCAGCATCCCTTCTCAGCATCCGATATCCGTCTCAGCCAAGGGGATATGGACGATGGCTTCGGACAGCCCATAGCATTAACTATCGGGCAGATCAAAACTGAGGTAGAAATGAGTCGTTTATCTTACTTTTCCGTTCTTAGTTTGCGATATAATCGCTTTGGCCACCTACTGCCTCCGTTTTCGTACATTCCGAAACAGAGCTGACTACCTCGACGGGAGATAGCCTTTGCTTCCTCGACATCCTCTGATCAAAAGGTAGCTGGAAGGTGAATAAAATTTTTTTTCGAGCCGTCCTTCGCAAAAATACAAAGATGATCCAAAGAGATATAATCAGATACAACCATAATACAGAGTAGATTTCATTTCGCGATATGCACATCATTTAATCGAGAATCTCTCTCAAGTTCACATTGTTTCTCAACACGACATCTTTACATCACAACAGATTACTATTCGGCTCAAAGGCAACAGTGTATTGAGGAAAGCAGTCGTTTCATAGTTTTTAGTCCTCAATTTGGTCGAAATGCTGCACAGGTGTGCATTTCGCGCACTGTTCTCTTATGAGTTGTTTTTGCCAGCAAGTTATTCAAGTTTTGGTCATTACTTTAAATTCCATGCTGCACATAGCTGAAATATCTCCCCAGCTATAGTGGGCTTTGTGTTTACCAGTTTGCTCGAATTTTTTAAGGTTGTGAATGACTCTGATCGAGTGGTTTACAACTCGTTACAGTGGTCTAAGGTCTTTTTTCGTTGCTGTCATGGTGGTGGGCAGGAATAATTTGATTTTGGGGATTGCGTAGGGGCTTATTATCATTGTTATGCATTGCGTATTCATGTGTTGCCTTATTGCTTTCGCGTTGTAGAGAAGCTCTGAGCAGGAACGGAACATGTTATCAAAGTAGGTTCGGAACGTTAGGCTACCGTCTAGGTGCAGGCCTAGGTTGCGAGTATTATTTTTTACACTTATTTTTTCTCTGCAAACCTTCAGAATAGTCTCACTAGCTAAGCGCTTTTCAGTTCGCGTCTTCAGACTGGTGATAGCTGTTTTTGACTCATTTATTTTGATCTCCAGCGCTTCTCCTAGATATTTTATGATCTATTTCATATCTTCTTCTATCAGATTCGCCACGTTTGGTTCTTCCCTTTCTTCACACGTTTATAGAATTTGCACATCATCTGCGAAGAGTGTCATTTTCCCGTGCGTCTCAACTTCGCTTACGCCCGAAAAGAAGAAGGCAAAAAGGACAGGCGGAAATATGCCTCTCTGCGAGATGCCTATAGGAACTTGTTTCGCTTTCGAAATTCCTTCTTCATCCAGTGTTCTTATTCTTCTTTTTAGCAGATAGCCTTCTGATAGCTTTGTTAGTTTGTCATCCGGACTTGCTCTGTCGATGATTTTCTGGAGGAGTTTCACAGTATCGTACGCTTTCTGGATATCTAACTGTACAAAGTAAGCTAGGTTATTGTTCTCTATGTTCAGGAGAATTTTTTAATCTATTTCCGCGAGCGCTGTTGTGATGGAGTGTCTCTTCCGAAATGCATGTTGGCAGATGGGCAGGAAAGTCTCGAGTGCTTGATAGATCTGTGGGTGTATGCATCGCTCAAAGAATTTGGAAATGCGAGAAAGATGACTGGTATGCCGAGAGTTGGCTGATTCTTGTTCACTGCCTATGTTCTTAAACACTGCACTGATTTTCGCCTCTTTCCACTCCTCAGTAAATTCCCCATTCTGAATTATCGTATTGAATAATGGTAGAAATCTCGTGGCAGCAAACTGTTTTGCTGTTTTCAGCATTTTATTTGTAACCCCGTCCAATCCTGCCGCTCTATTTGCCTTCAGTTTAGCAATTCCTCTTACCATATCTTGCTTGCTTAGTGCTCTAGGAGATAGTTTGTCTAGCGCCGGGTTTCAATTCAGTTTTTTTTTTGTGTTAGGTCACACCAGTTTTCTAGTGTCGCAAAGAAATCGTTAAGCTCTTCTGCGCTAACAGCGGTTTGACTTATCTTCTTTTCTTTTCCTAAAAGTGCTTTTAAAACATGCCATAGCTTAGCCGTCTTCCCTTTGCATTTGCTTACTTCCTGAAAGACCCTTCTTCTTTCAAATTCTTGTCGAGGACTGATCACCAAGTTTCTAATTCTTCTAAAATCTGTCCTCGAGCCCTCTTTTCAGGGTACCGGTAAGTCTGCTTAAGAAGCCGATCACGTTCTGACATCCAACCTCTAATTTCTACTGGCAAACATTGGTCGTATCTTCTTAACCTTACTTCCACTGGTGCCGTATGCATACTTTCGTTGAACAGTTTGCAAGTTAGTTATTATATTTCAAAAATGCTTTATTTTAAAGATATCCAACAAACATTAGCACTGATTTTGTTTGAGTTGGAAAAAAGTAGAAATGAATTCAACAACTTTTAAGACGACTTCAACGATTGCAGGTAGTCGACAAATTTGCTTACGCGGCTAAATTTTGTTCGGCGACCGGTTTGGACGGGGATCGAAATTCACGTTGCCCACGGCCGTTTGCTGTCGCAGTTCCTCTCTCCGACGACCAACAAACGAAGCGACCAATACGGTGGCTTCGTGGAAAACCGAATCCGAATTGTCGCAGAAGTGTGGAGCAATTCGCCAAGTAACACCGAAAGATTTCACCAGCGTAACTAAGCTGAACTCAGTGGAATTCCAGAATGATGGTCTCAACAGTGCTGACGCAGCCGCCATAAGCAATGGATTTCAGAAGCTTGGGATCCATTTCGTTAAATTCTGTGGAGGCTACGAACGCTTCGAATGGCGTCACTTGCTTTAGTCGGCAATTAAGCGTGAGGCGTACTTCATCGAGTTCTCCGAGAAGATTGCAAAAAATCTCAGCAAAATGGTCGTCTATCTCACGAGTGGTTTTCGCTCAGCGAACCGTATGTGAGAGGCGATTCGAAAAGGCGCGACAAATGGAATCGGTATAGGTGGACCCAGCTCGCAAAAGCCTGATCCTCCTGCGAAACTGATTCGAGGTACGTCGACTGCAGTGACAAAATGCATGCTTGACCAACATGATTTCGCTCTCACAGTGGGTGCGTGCCAAACACAGATGAGGCAGGTGGGCAACGAACCATTTAGTGGCGACTAGTAATGCCATCGTACCAGATTTTTTGGTAGGATACTGTACTTGTACTTCCCTTCGAAAAATGGTATTATACTGTACAAATACCACCTCCTGAAAAAAACGGATCGTATCGTACCTATACTGCACTCGACGGCCGAAATATGGTACGATACTGTACCAAGTATTTTGGCCCAAAAAGTACAATACCAATACTGTACTTTTCGTACCTGCAGTTTTTCTTGCCATGTATGAAAAAAAGGGCATAGATAACTTTATTGATAAGTAAAATAAAGCAAAACTGTGCGAGCCAACGGACAGAAGATAATGACCAGTGGTGAAACGGCGAAAAAGAACGC
>JPKZ01001579.1:218511-244371 GCA_000803305.1 Toxocara canis
GAAACACGAGGACGGGAAAGACATCGGAAATTTGCAAAAAAATCGCACCCGCATGAACTGCAACAGTTGGGGAATGAGCCGCAAAACAAGAAGGCGAGGCAGCACGTACGTATATCAGAAGCCCAAGCAAATGTTTACGCGAATCGCACTCCTTCCTTGAAAGGACAGAGAGATGCACCCATTGTAGGGTCTATGTATATGAGTGGAGTCTTCATTTATGGAAATACAGAAAAGCTTACGTCGGCTTTTTCCTCCCACAGATAAAGCTAAAAGCAGAAGAAGAAACCCTGACAATAACGAAAGCTACAGAGCCACAAAGAACAACAACACACAATACAGAAAGCATCTAAAAGAATAACTGTACACGAAAGCCACAATACATGCGCAAGTATAAACACTGGAATTTAGTATAAAAATTCTTTTCCTGCAAGTGGAATTTAGCTTAAGTTGTGTTGTCGTTTGGGTTTTTGTTTGGTTACTTTCGAAATCTGACCAAAACCTAAGTGAGTAAATCTTTCTGACCAAAACCTAAGTGAGTAAATGTTTCCGTATTTCTGCCGCTTCTCTTGGAAATTGTGGTAGTGTCTGCTTTCATGTGAACAGCTCAACAAATTATATCAGGGACAAGTGAGACATCAGTAACGAAAAAGAGTAACAACTTGATCAAGAAAGATAACTTTTTTTCCGTTTCCCAGTAAGCGATCGGATTGACAGGTGAGTCGGGCGGCTCGTAGAACACGCTCGCAACGTAAGTAGTTATTGCGCACTTAAGCGAATCACTGCCAACGGCGTTCGCCTAAACAAGAGCGAATGTTAAGGAACTGTCTGGCAAAACTTACATGAAAAAGGAATCATGTCCTTTAAAAAAATAACATAGAAAACGAAGCATATTTTTCTTCTGCTGGAGGATGATCCTGGCATAATCGCCGAATTTGGCCGTCTGGGGTAGCATCATGGGATGGTCGAGCGGTTCTGCTAGTGTGTCAACGGCCACGAGACTGTTTGCATTTTCGTCTTCCACGCAAGCCTGAAAGGTACAGGGACGGTATGCAAGCCACTAAGGAGGCTTAAGACTGAACATTTGCGTCTGCGACCTGCTGCAAGTCCTACACTTCCTAACCGTTGTGTGCTGCAGACTGCTCATGTCTTCCTGTGAAATTTTCACAGCAAGACCGAAGAGCCCCCTATGGGGACAGCAAGATGCATAAAACGTAAGAAAAGAATGGACCACGCGAATGAAAATGAAAGGACTAAACGAAACATTGAAAGAAGTGCGGTTTCTGCCTCTTCTTTTAGCCCAAGGTCAAGCAGGCAAGCATTGTTCGGATCGAGGACGGTAGCCACCGCGTAAATTGGATCGAAATCCGGTGAATTCGGATCAATTACTTTCGCTACGCGGCGTTTGAACTCCTTGTTCACGCATCGCGCGACGTTCGCCACGGTGGAATCCTCATGCGCCTAAAAGTTCATTGAATTCTTGCGACCAACTTCTGAATACCGACGTGGACTGCATCTAATAAGAAATAAGCAAGTAACACAATCGCGAAGTAAGTGGGAAATGCAAAAGGAAACAATATCGCTGACCTCCAAGCTGTCCAGCTGCGTTTTTATCGAGCGCATAGCGGGGTAGACGTTTGAGATGGTGACGTAGCTATCTCCCTGGAGCAACTCTGACTGATCCCTGATCGGTTTCGTAACGCTGACGAGGCCTCCGTACAGCTTGGCGTTCCTCGTAACCATCTGCATATCCCATTCCATTTCCTTGGCCACCTGAAGAAAGCACGGGCGATACTGCGTTCCTTAATGTCACTTACAAAATAATCGCAGAGGATAATTTAAAATACTTCTTCACATTCAATAGTAGGAAAGCCTCAAACTTCACGAGGAATTCGTTCCTCGCTGACCTTTTATTTGACTTTTCACTTTACCAATACATGCTCCAATTTATACGTTCACTGCTTCATCACCGAAAGTGTGCACAAAAATTGCTTGTTTGGGTTCATACGCTTTCAATGTTCACACAGTAGTAATAATAGTCCCAGGTGATTTTCCGACTAGTTCGCTTGGACAGTATGAACAGCAGCCCTCTGAAATCTTCAGGAAATAGTTCTCAGGGGATTGATCCCTACGCGTTCTTTTATTTCGAACCTCCAACGAAAAAGTACCTCCACAACGGCATCCTTCACTCGAAGATAGCGCTCCACGACGTAGCAGAGAGAGTTCCAGCGGATGCTGCAGGGCATTATTAAGTTCAGCACGGACCTTGCATGGAGCCGTTCAGCCGCTAGCTGTGTTTTCCTGAACATTCGAACCACCCTTACCAGTGCATCGACCTGTGCACGGCATCCGGACACATTCAGACCGCTTGCCAGCGGCTAGCTGCAGCGTGTGAGCCATGCAACTCAGTCTTTTCGGAAATCGCATATCGAGCCCAATTTTTCTGTCCGCCTCTTCGAAATCGTCAATTTCGTCCTCGCCGAAATCAAAAAGGTCACCGTCGGAGCAGGTAGAAGCATTGTCATCTTCGTCCCTTGAGATGCTTACTGCTGTTACCTCTTCGCAGCCTGCGCTTCCGGTTCCACCGTGCAGCACCTCGCACTCATTTTTAAAAGCGCACATCATGTTTGCGCCTGAGTCAGTTACCACTCTGTATACTGAGGATTCGTTGATGCCCACGCTATTCAGGATTTTAAGGTGGCCTCGTTTAATCGTGTGCGCATCATGACGCCCGTGCAGTCTCTTCAAACCGAAAAACGCATTTTTGAGAGATCCGTCTCTTACGTAATGTATCGTTGCAGCAATGAACGAATCCTTGATACACCTTCCTCTCCAAATGTCAACAGTGACCGATGCTCCAACACATTCTTCCACTTCCCGCACAATCTTCTCCTTGATCACTTGTGATGGCCCGTCCAAAAGCGAGCAAAGACCTCCTCGGGAGGTGGGCAGCGCGAACCGCGGATTCAGCACGGCTGTATACTCGCGAAACTCGTTGGTGAGAAACAAGCTTAGAAAGACATTCGGTAGGGCCATCAGCTTTTAGAGAACCGTCATGCACCGTTTTTTTCGGCACTCTCTTGCGCTCCCTTATCCGACATCTCCTCCACGACTCTTCCAGCGTTGTCAATGGCGCATTCCCCTTTACCGGCTGTTTGCGATGGTTGAGTTCTTGCACCACCTGTGCATATTCCACTTCATGTCGCACTTTCAAGTGCTTCACAGCATTCGTCTTGTTCAGGCCTATCAGTTCGCGCCCCCCACACTTCGGACACTTATAGAGTCCCTGGACCACCTCGTAAAACTGCCACACAGGGTGAGACAGGGTACTAGATCTGCCTTGCTGCAGTGCAGTTTCGGGCTCACCCATTTCTATTGTTTGTGATGTCAGCGGCAGAACGATACTGAAAAGAGGAAACAGGGTGAGACAGGGTACTAGATCTGCCTTGCTGCAGTGCAGTTTCGGGCTCACCCATTTCTATTGTTTGTGATGTCAGCGGCAGAACGATACTGAAAAGAGGAAAGTATGCACACGAGATACTACGTGCAGGTGAATTCCATTTCCCGCACTTTAATTTGTTTTCATACATCCGCAATTGTAAGAAGTGCGGTATCGCAGATGGTGCTCAATACATGCCGTCTTTTAACGAAGAACGCATTTGCTCACATTAAAACGAATGCTACGTAAAATAATCTAGCATAAACTTGTGTGGCCCACAAATCAAAGAGATGGCAAAACAAACGAACGCCGCGGACCTACTATACGGAACTAGATCTCCTTATAATGAAATTATACAACAAAAACTTAGGAAATATAACAAAACTTAGCACTATAACCACACTTGCGAGTGAGAACGTAGATACTCAACAATTCTTCCATCCGAAGTATTCAACAATGTCAATCCTTCGCCCCAATTGACATTGTTGAACATCTAAGATGGAAAAGTTCGGTCCCAGGTTCTCAACTGAGTAATTCATCGCCATCAGTCAACTGTCGCGACGCGTCGGGAACCAACGATGAAGCTTAAAACTGTAGGAGCGCGGTAACGCCAATCTGCATTTACAGCGAGTGAAGTACATTTTAAGTACAAGCACAGTCAAAATTTGGTACGATGTACTTGTACTTTTTTACAAAAAATCGGTAGGATACTGTACTTGTACCACCCCTCGAAAATTCGCACTGTACTGTATTTATACTATACTTGCGATTTTAAGTTCGGTACGATACTGTACTATACCCGGCATAAGTACAAGTACAGTACGAAAAGTATTATACTTTTTGGTACGATGGCATCACTAGTGGCGACGTGTGCAAAGGTACAATGGGTCTTGGCGATGAGGATGAAGTTGAAAAATACAAATGCGCACTAGCCAAACACGTGTGCGAGAGGAGTGAGCGCATTAAAAGAGGAGGGCTTATCCACGGCGTATGCGAGTTCTAATATGCATTGCGCATTACATGAGGAGTTATCGTTGTTCTTTGAGCGTAAGGCTATCGCTATGTGCACATATGTGCACATATCATTCGAAAACAGTCGTGAAGAGTGGCGCCGATGCAGAGGTTGAAATTGTTATGAGATAAATTTGTTTTCACGGTACGCTGCGCCCAAACAATGCCTTTAAAAAATAAAACAGCAAATAATTGCAGCTAATACTTTCAGGTTTTGTCGATTTCGATTGCTAAGAAACAAGGACGTTACCATACTACTGCATGGTGTGATATATAGTAATTTCAAATCCTAGCAAAAAATATGCAGTGTACATCCACAAATAATAATGATTGACTAAAAATATATAGCTACAACAAAATGTGCAATGGCTTTCATACGATATCTGGCAAAGACTCGTTTTCACTGTTAATCCTACGGTTTGCAGTAACTTGCGTTGCGAAAATTTAGATATGCAGAAATTGCGTCACTTTCAAGCGTCCATTTCTCGTTCAGGGGTGCACATGGTGGTACTGAACTCGATTCACCTTAGGTGGGCATCGTATGCATGGAATTGCATAACTCTTCAATGCAGCCATGATACAAGAGAAGGCAAAAGAAACTGCGTTAGAATTTTTATGTTGAGAGCCTTATATTTTAAGGTGCAGCTCGCACCACTAAGAAACAAAACGGTTACAACGAGCGAGAAAGAGGGATGTAACAAGGGGGCAGAAAGGAAAGAAATGATATGCATTTCGTTCAAGCAGTGTCTGTGGTGAGGTCTCACGAACAGTGAGGCCGAGAGAAAACCTGAGGAAAGCTGCCGCGCTTCTTTCTGATGGGGTCGATGGATTTCTGAAGATTAGTTGCTGACTCCAGCTGTTAAATTTCATGATGTCATCTCAGATAGTCGCTGCAATTTTGCTGATCAATTACATTTGTTACCGTTATTTCACTGCTATTAAGTTTTGTTACGCTAAAATTCGTTGCCTTAATTTGTTCCGTTGAGCAAAAAATTTCTTGTTGCCAGCTGTGCTGGCCCATAAATCACACCATCATATGCAAAATTTTTGTTGCCATGACTTTGGATGTCAGCTTCAGCAAGCTGATTACCCTCATTCAGTTTCAGTCAGCTGAGTTACCCTAGCTTCGAGTGAATGTTCCCATTCTCGCTGTGATTGCCTCGAAATATTAGTTCTAAACAGCAACTTATCATAAAGCTTCCGCGATTTTTCTCTGCTTTGCCATACATAATAAGAAGTTCAGTAAGACACTATCTATCCGGGTAAAGCATCTTTCCTAATCACTGTGCTCACCGCTAAAAGAAACGAACAGTACAACACTGAACAAATATGAATGCACTTACTTCTGCGTCATGTTTCAGTTTAATCAAATGAATATATCAGCAGTTTCCTTGCATTCTTCTAATGTATTATCTTAATAGAAAAAATAGGAGAGGTGAATCAAGCATTGAAATGAATCGACGAGAATCTAGCTTGAGCACGAATATGAGGCGAGCATACCGAAATATACACAAAAATAGAAAGTTTACCAAAAGTACACCAAATCATAAATACAGCAAATCATGTTATGAAGCAGTTTAAGCGGTGGAGACTAACATAAACTCAATTTTTCGGCATGACCAAATCCTCTGAAAATAGCGTCCGTGTTAGCGAACGATGAGACAAAAGCGATGAAGGGGAGTTCGCGAAGTTGTTATCCTACTTACTCATAATGCTTTATAGCACAACACAGTTTGCGTGTATTTACAAAATTCCATCTGCCCATGTACCTGCAGTAACCCTAAACGTGTAAGTACGTCTACGTTGAAAGTTACTCCTACGGAACGCTACAGTCTCGATGCCACTTATTTGCCCTCTTTGGGCCCAGTTAACTCTTACAATTAGCAACTGCTCAATCTCATGCGACTACAGGAGCTGCTTAACGTCATTAGATCCTCTTATCTATGCCCTATCTAATATCACGTCCTGTAGCATTCAGGCTGGACGCCTCGTTTCGGGTCCTTTTCTTCTGATACATAAGTTTCATCCGACATTTTTTTCAACGTTTCTTGCCTCTCTCGCTGCTTCGCTCTGCAAAAAATAACCTCTTCTGTTTTATGAAATTCCCCTGCGAATAGCTTTCACGCTTCTTGTTTACAACTTTTAACTAGTGTTTTAAAGCACAAAATAACGAATGGATTGTTTCAGTTTTCACAGAGTACTCCGCAGTGGTCACATAAATTTTTGGTGGCTCAGTGTTCGCGACAACCGCACAAGTTTTTGAAGATACCTGTAACGAGCAATGTTCTATGAAATGCAAATAATGTGGTTGGCTGTGTTGAGTATACTCATGCTCCAAAGCAGTCGCTATCCCAGAAATAGAAATGACGCTGTAAAGCCTTCAATGGGTCGACTGTTTAGGCGTGATGGCCAATGAAGGCTTTGCTTGCAACGGGATGCCGGCATGTTTAGTTGCCACTTAAAATTTTGAATCTAATCATGCTTCTGGGCTTAAGGTTTTAATTGCGTCAATTCCCACCGTTCCATTTCGGCTGATTTCTTCTTGCCAAATCCTCTCATGACTTCAGATAGAATTATATTGGTGATCATCACCAGACAGTCCTAACAGACGCAAATATACTATGGGTTGCTGCGCTATCTGCTGAGGATATTTAAAGACCATGTCTTGTTTACGCGCATGATAAAATGAAAACAGGAAATACGTGAAGCTGTACAGAAGTCGTAACAAATCTCTGCAAAGATTTTGTAAGCAGATTCATGCGAGAAATACTTGCAAAAAATATTTTCCTCTATCGGCGACGAGAAACGTATGCTGAGGATGGAAAATAATTGACAAAAGAATAGAGGTACGAATGACAACGATAAATGCAAAAATGATAAAGAATGCGCAATTGTTCAATGAATCCCAACAAATGCTAAAACTATGCAAAAAAAGCTATAAAATAATAACAAATTCAAAAAACGCCATGGCAACTATAACATGATGTCAATAAGGACTCCGTACGGTTTTGTGCGAATTTTTCGTATTCGCAACGATGAAATGTGCTGCAATTGTAAGTAAGAATTATGCAGTTTTTTTTCACAGCAGATCCATACCTCTTCTTTCTTTAGTTATTTTGCATTCGATGCCAAAACTAAGCACATTTACTTTATAATCAAAATTTCCCATTGCAATGTGAACATGCCGCAATATTTTCTCTGTACCACCGCGAACTAAAGGTGGCAGTCCCTTTTAAGTTGAAAAAATGTGGCATCGAACATTCGGGAGAGTATTTTTTCTCTAGTGAGCGTTTAGGACTGCAGACCGGAAGCTATTTTTGAATTATACTTGGTTGAGTCAACGGGAATTTTTTCATGACGGAAGTGACAGGAGGTAAACATTTTGAATGCAAGGCTGGAACAATTTAGTTTGGTTGGATGAGCTGATTTGGACAAACGAGTTGCACAGCGTGTCAGCGGAGTGGCAAGTTCTGTGTATTAAGCTGTCACGCTTAAAAGGACTTAAGAAATGACAGTAAGCCAAATACGGAATGCTTAGCTGCACACAATCTTTTTTAAACCCCCAATCAAACAATAGCGATCTACGGGAACTGTGAAATGCGCTAATGATAGTGAGGCAATTTGCTCATAAGGACAAAACTGTTGACGCTCATTTCCTCATGTTTCCTCATTAATTAACAATTTCTCATCCAAAAAATGTGCATATGTGCATTCCCAACCGTTTTTAATGGACGATGTGGTTTGTAATTTTCTGAATCGTACGCGCTCATATCGGTCGAGCACCCACACTTGAGAGCAATCGCTCCTTTCACATTTGCATTCCCAGTATTTTTATTTTCAGTGCGCTATAACGCATTCATAGCTCTAGCAATCGTCCCCAATTTTTATTTTCAAGTTTTACAATGCCATAGGTCATGTTGTCACATTTCATTGCAAATCTTTTCGTGAGTTTAAACTACGGCATAGACGACTGACGCACACATGCATCAGTCACTCCGCCCGAGCACGTACACGCAGATGGCGCGGACCCATACTGTGCTTTCGCCGCTTCGCATCTTCTCTATCTCTGCGCGCTTTTCCATTTGTTTGTTGCTGGGCGTAGGAAAGTTTTTTCTTCACCACTCCATGAATAGCGTACAAATCGCGGAAGGCGTACTCTTATTACAGAGCATGCAATGCTGTCATGTATCGAAATTACGTATAGGTTTCGCCTGCAAATTGTTCGACTCCAAATTTTGAGTTGGATTTCATTGATCAACTCAAATCGCTGTAGTCGCCATCCTTCATTCGCTGAAAGTAACTATCTTCAAACATGGAGTTCGTAACCTGCAACTTATGCAACGTCAATATCGGCCACTAATATGGAAGCTAGACCAAGGAACGAGGTCAAACCAGAAACATGCACGCGACAATTAAAAGCTTTTTGGCTGAACCGCGCAAAACCGTTGCGTGGTTTGCTGACGTCGATGGGAAGGTGATGAGAACTGCAACGAAATTACGATCGCGGAATGGCACAACCGGTTTCAGCCCATATTGGTAGGCTTTTTCAACTTGATTGCAGCGTGTTTTCTCAACCGAGCGCGAATGTCAAGCTGCAGGGCTTAAAGCATCCTTCACCTACCGCTGCCTTCTGTAGCATGCCAGCACGTTTTACGCGCATCGACACACTGCGCAATGCTCAGCAGTGCAACTCGCGTTCTCTTTTCTTTTTTGACGGTGCTGCTTCATTTGGTCTTTTCGCTGATATCCACTACTAACATCGAGTTCTTAAAGAAATCAAAATTTGCCTGGGCGATACGATAACTTTTTGAAGTATTATTTATTATTTTTCACTGCGTCATTTCCTTTCAATATCCAGCTATACTCCCTCTCCTCCTCAATAATGTCTCGATAACTTGGTAAAAGTGCGCTTGTGAATTCGATCGAGAAATTGTGGTTGCTGCCGCTTCATTTTGTAGGCATGCTTTGATATGAACATGTGTGCTAGCAGATGGCACGAAATCAAGGCACCTGGTTGCGGGAATGTGCAAATTTATGCATTGGGTAACTTAGTAATCTTCATCTGGATGATCAGTCTGTTGTTTTTACTTCTTAAGAACCATGTTGATAAAGGCGGCACAACATGAATGCAGTCTATTGGCCTGCTCGTTTATATTCTCAACTTAATATTGTATTGCAATGAAACAAATAAAAAGTAAAGCTTGGGAAAACTGATTTAAGCGAACAGTGTTAGCAGCATCCACAGTCTGCTTCGAGAAAAATAGAACGCCTGCGAGCAAGAAACAGGTTTGCTGATGGCGGTGTGTTGCGTTAAGACCCGTCGGCCTTCCCCTTCCTCGTCAAGCGCTCCCTTTCTCCATCGTCTAGCTCGCCTCCTCGATCGCACTCACTGCTTTCTTCGCACCGTGGACCGCAAGTCGTCTATGACCTGCTTGCACTTATTTGGGCCCGCCACTGTGCCCATCCATCCATTTGTAAGGTCATAAGAGAGGACTCCATGTGTCATATCCTTCCTCCCTCCTCCTCCACTTGCTGCATAATCTTCTTTACTTATTGATCTAATTGATCTACCTATTGCTATCACCCATCCTTAATTTAGTGCTTTAACTGGGAGGAAAGGCTCTTTGCTCGGTTTTGAATAAAGTCACTCCCGTTATTCGCAATCTCTTGTACACCCTCTAAGATCCTCACCCGTTCTGTGTGTTTATGTTTTTTTTTACTCCACTGTTTCATTTTCATTGTTGCTGTCGTTGTTTTTTAACCACTGCCTTAGCGATAACTCCTATTTTCGGTGACCATGAAGTAAGGATTAACCAAGGCATACAGTCTTTTCCGGCTATAAGAACGATTTGGCGCAAGAATTGAGTGATACGCTAGTTCAGAAAAACAAGATCGACGATATAGTGCGGAAAGGTTATGCAAAAGGGTCCAGCGTATCATATATGCGCTTTTGCCAACTCCAGTTGTAATTCAGCGATGCTGTGTGCACATTTCATACCATCGACGTTCCTGTATACCTCTGACTAAAACCTTCAGCAGCAACGCCAATTGGCTATGAACGTGAAATGTGCTAGGTTGTAGATGCACTCCCTTAACTTGTTTCAATCTTTCAATACCCTTCCTGGACCTACAAACGTCCAAAATCAGATGCGAACTCCAACAGTTTCCATTTGTTACAGAAAATCGCAGATACACGCGGATGCAGGAATAGATGGAATAAAAATTTGCTTTAAAGTCAGTGCCGTCTCGCGTTCATCCGTTGTTCCGTACGTAGTCGAACATGAGAGAATGACTTGCATATTTCGCTAGGCTTCATTCGCGTTTTGCTTATTTGCTGCAACCTTTGTTCGCCATCCCTTTTCATATATTGTACAGTCTCAATAAAGAACCTACGCAAATCTTCATGAGATCCAAGCTTTTGTCATAGTGGTGAACGTTTTCTCTCGCTATGAGTAACCAGTTCGAAAACTCGAAATCTGCAGAAACATCGCTGAATCTTCGAAATATTCTTCGCATTTCTAGAACTGCGCTGTATCTGTGAAAATTCAGCCTTTTTCTGGTGATGTTCGATTCTTCTTAGTGCTTACTGAATCCTCATGGGTGGGATTCAAGCTCAACCCGGTCCCTCTCACTCATTCACTTAACTGTGAGGGCACCGTTTCCGAGCAGAAAGGTGTATGCCAATATTCACACGAAAACATTGTAGGCTGCGGCCATTTCTGCAGGATTGTTCTGTCGGTACCAGTTGTTTGTTTCTGTGGCCAACCGATCATGCGTACGACTTCCCGACAAATAACTGCTCCTTGCTCAGCCAGTACCTCTGTTGCAGACGACTGTCTAACAGAGGCTGCCAAAAGCAATATTGCAGTCATCTTCAAAGACCCAAATTAATCAGCGTTTGATATCTCAGCTAAATGAAGATCGCAATGGTGCAAGAAGATGTCGCTTGCTATCGCTACGAATGCAGCTTGCGTGGTAAGGCTAATGCTGCTTTCTAGCGCAGTGTTCCGTCAGTCTGTAAGCAGAAGTGGGATTTTAACAATTACGTATCGCATCTTGCTTTGTAATTCCTGCCTTCTGAAATTGCCACTTACGTTTGAGAAGTGTTTACAGCTAAAGATTATTAAGAATTGCGTCGGCTTTTCGCAAAACCATTCGTGAGCACTTACTGAACGTTATATGAGACGTGCTGAAGCAATGAGCAATTCATGTTGTGCAAATGATTGCGTTAGAATCGCTAGGAAGTGGGCGTCTAACAAATTCTTTTACACGAGGCTTGAACGGACAATGTTGGCACTAACCTCGTAATAACCAGCTAAATTGTATCAGGTAACGTACATTGTTGCATTGCATTCCGCAGCGGAGTTTATGATTAGCAAGGGTCTTGAAGCTATCAAGTTATTATTTCAGTGTGTCGCGCCCATTTATGAAACAGTTGCGCAAAATGGTTTTGACTGATCTGTTTTAGCGCGTTTTCTTCGTAACGAAAGGGTGTCTAATCTCAGAGCAGTTGTCGATTGATGAAACGACAGGTACTCAGGGATTGGATCCACTTCTTTTGTAATGAAATGCATTCTACTGAGTCTTCGTTTCTTTGAAGTCTGTATGGTGTTCATGTGCAACAAGGTACTTTTGGTCATCGTTGAAGGGGCTTCTTAATTGAAATTACGAGGCTCTTTTGATTGTAAACAAACCATTTTCCTCTTGAATAATTGTTTCAATTTGTTTTGAGATTTGTCGCATCTGAGGTCGTTATCGCAGGCTAAGATCGATAACGCTAAGTTGTAATGCTCATTTTGTGGTTTTATTGAATGAATTGAAATCCACGTCATCACTGAACCTGTTCTACGAGCAACTCGTTACCACTAGTGTATGGGCGTCCCAAGATGATCATCTGACGCAGTGGTGGTTGTCGTGTTATCGTTTTAAATTTGCAGGGAGCTGCCTAACGGTGTCGCTTATTTGTATATTATTGGTCGATTAAGCTGTTGATATGCTGCTCGTAAGTATTTGTATATTCATTGCCGTACTCGTGAGCCAGCTCAGCGATGCATGGCCAGATGGATCGCCCTGTGTGCATTCCGCTTTCGAATCGATGAATCCACTTGAGGCTGTCGAGCATCAAGGAGGACTTCAGGTGTGTTAGCGATTGATCGTTCACATACTTTCTATGGTCTCCATCCGAATTCGAGGTGACACAATACTGCTGTACCGTCCACCTCGGTCTTTCCACCGCTTTGCGGCTATTTCATCTTCTTAGAGCACACAGGACTGTTTTGCCTACTTTGGCACACATCGTCGACAAGATCTTAAAGTGAGTAGTTCTCTCGGCTGAAAACTTTCCTGAGCCTACTTGCTATTTAAGAATTTGAAATGGTCTCGTATACCGCGCTCTTTAGACCGTATAACTTTATCTTTATATATGCAAAGTAAAGGCGTTCATTTTTGAACATCTCATGTATGCTTATTCCAGCATGTGCTTACGATAAGGAAATACCTGAGGCCATCAATATTACAATTAATGTTTTCCTAGACTTCAATATTTTATATAAATGCCGCTTGACAGTAAATTTTCGTTACAAACTCAGCAAGAACTTTTCGAAAGTGTAACGAACCGCATTTTTCACCTAATTATCACATAAATAAACTCCCAAGTTATCGCTCCGCGAAAGAGCAGCGTTGTATACACAATTATAGCACCGCACACATACATAAAATTGGTGTCATATACACACTACGACGTTTGCGTCGTCAAAAAAGTTCTTCAAAGAGACACATGCGAATCGCATGATAAGGTCTTCGAGGAAAATTTCGATGCGCCGACTTATCAGCTAATTCAACAAAACGCTTATCGCTTTTTTATATCTCTGTGCTCGTTACTCGCATATTTTTAGTGTGCAAGAACTCGTTTTAACATGACGAAAACAATGTTTTTAAAGATCAAATGACTTATGCGGCCTGTATGCGATCGAATCTAATTGACCAACCATTTTTTCGCTTTCTCAACAGTTCCATAATCAGATGTTTATCTGCTCACCACGAATGCATTCGTTTCATCGTTCGCAGAATATGGATCATCCAATGACAACAACTAATTTATGTGTTGAGATTGATTTCGTTGTGAAGTGTGTTGCACATCTCATCGTCGTTTCGCAACGAAAACTCTTCAAGTTTCAAAATAAATATCCTCAAGTTCAACCGCTAGAACACTGTAACATTTTAGCGCGCCAAACGAGAGACGGACTTACCTTGAGGAAAGACTTAAATTGTACTGGAGAGAAGCATGAGAACTGACCTCATCAAACGAGCTAAATTCGACATGGTCCTAATTTAAGAATAATATTATTGAAGTTGCATGTTCAAAGGATACATTGAGGGGTATAGGGAAAGTGGAGAGAGGGAAAAAAACTAATCTGAGAACTTCGCTGAGGAGAAAGAGAGTTCGGTTTGGAGTTAACAACAAAACACATGTGCGGAACTCCCTTATAGTTTTAGCTACTTTTTTTTTCACTTGCCAACGGCCAGTAACGCACAAGAAATGAAGTGAAAAATTCAGCCGAATGAAACGATACATGACTGATGTAAATGGTGATTGGCTGAGCTGAGATCCACAACAGCCGACGTCGAGATGCCAAAGAGGAGAAAGTTGTGAGCGTCGAGTTCGGTTGATGCCGCAACATGTTATTACCCATTAGACGAACTGAAGGAAGTAACGCTCTAGCTACAAGCACAAACGAAAAAATTGTTTTTCAAACCGATTCCACAATTTGTCGCATCAAAGGTTATCTAGAACTGTCACGTTGCGTAACTGCAGGAACACAAATGCTGTTTTAAAGGACGCGCTTTGTCGTAGTGCTTTCATTAGATAAAGAACGTTGCAAAAACGTACTACCAGTCGAACTTACTCACTTCTTCAACTGTCAGCTATTGTTCGCAAACAGAGATCTACCGTAATGAGCGCTAGTTTGTGTTTGTACAGGGGTGTCTCTATACGTCACCATACACAAACGTTTGTTGCATCGTTTCAACTTTTGGTAATGGGCTGAACTTACGAATGTGCATATACGTCGTAGCTGCTCTTTGTTGTTCTCTCTGTTTACTTCTTTCAAGCATATTAGTTCGAAAGTATTTTGATGATTTCATACCGGAATAATTTAGCAATTTATTTAACGCTCACGATGCTGTCTCTTGTGAGTACCTGCAGCGCCTTTTCGAACTCGAAAGAGTAGCAACGCAAAACAGCTCATGCATATTCAAAATCTGTATGGACAGTTTCAAACACTGTCAGAAAAATATTTGTTTGCTGTCAGTGCGACTGAATCCAGCTAAACTCTGCTTTTGGTCAACTAGATTCTTCTTTTATGCGCTTCTGAAGACGCATTCGAAAGACGCGTTATTATGGCCGTGTGCCCCTCTGTTCGGTGATTTCAGGTAGGATACTACTAAATCTAGAGCTATAAAGCGTCGTTGATGCCTGCCATACGGCTACTAGTCATACCTACCCAATTTCACATCTGTTAATGAACCCCTGAGGGCTCACGCCTCGTGTGCAACCGGTCGAACGGCAGAAAAGACCCTTCACAGGAGATCTCTATCAGCTGTCGGTTCAGTTAGGCCATAAATGTGTAACCTCGCATGCATTATTATTTGCTAGCAATGTTGGGAACCAGTTTGTCAAATATATGCAATCGGCAAAGCAGTGGAAGACTCTTTTCGCAAATTCCCACAATTATTGGAACAGCATGAGTGGTTTTGTGCAGTAACCAGGAGCGCAATTTCAGTTGAACAACCCGCCTTACACGATCGAAATTGTCCAGAAATGCTACTGGAGAAATCAGCCAATCGAGCGTAAGAGAACTTATTTACTCCCTTTTCAGCTAAACTCACTGCGCTTCGTTATGTCTCCTACACCAACTGCTCATCCCTACTGCTTCAATCACAATTTCATATGTTTATGCACAATCAGTGCTTTTCATTGTAAAAAATGAACGAATCCATTCGGCTTCTCCGCTACCGTAGCTTCATCAATGCTAACTCTTATATTTACCTCTCGGCTAATAGGCAAAAACGCTTAATGACAGTACTAAGCTGTTTCAGCCGATGAGACAACAAATCAAATAGGTACAGATGTTTAAAGCGATCTTCACGAATTACAAATACATTCACAGAGCGCACAATTTTCATGTATTACCTTTCGTCTGCTTTTTATGTCGATCGCAGAAAAAATGAGAATGTATACTGGGGAGTGGCGCACTAAGTATCGTGGCGAGTTACTCATCAAACCGGTCGATTTCATAAACTAATCAGAAATGACGAATTTCAAATTTCATTCAGTCTAACCACCCCTAAAAAATTCAATAAAAGTTTATTTTCCTACCCTCAGTCAGTTGAACACGGAGCCCAACCAAAGGTGGAATGCATGTAAATTATTATTGTTTTAAGGGCGTATGATTCGTTCCTGCGTCGAATGAAATGATGTCAAACTAGGTGTATGAAGCATTTCTGGGCTGCAGATTTTATCTATCAGATTTCGTAACTCTAAATTTAGAGGCTCCTCAGCCGAAACTACCAGACAAACTTTCCCGGCGTCGTTGTCGTTGCAATTATTACTTCTTTCGTCGATGAAATTGAACTTCTTTTAGTGACGCTGAAAGGGAACACAACCAGCGACAAATTCCGAGGATTCGTTATACAGCCGATTGTTTATCGAGGTCCTCATCAAGGCAAGAGGTTGTGCGATTTTCCTACAGCGCAAACTAGAGAACTTGAAACATCTAGCGGTTCCACCAGTGAATGTGCATTCAACAACACTCATTTAATTCTCAAGCAGTAAATTTTTTCGCAACTTCTAGCACAGTAGACCTTTTCGTGGACTTAAAAAAAATTCGGTCGTTATGTTTCTGATGTACAAGTAACCAAATTATCTGCTTCACCAGTCTTCCAGAAAAATTTCTGTACAGAAAACTTCGCTGATTCAGTTCGAAGCAACAAACTGGATCTATGCGGCACCCGCAGATTGTATTTGTCGAAATAAAGGTGCCAAACTGTTGCTGGATGCACACTCCAGCATCGCACTTCCATACAGTAGTGTTAATATTAACGCGATCGCAACGTTTAGCAGTAACTCACCGCGTTAATGAGTTGGCGGTAATGATGTGTACACCGGTTAATGCATGCTTGCTTTGTGCATTTGTTCATTTAACGATTGGTCACGACGAAAACGATTTTTGGAGAATAGCAAAGCCTTGCATAGGGAACATGATCGCTTCGAATCTCGTGCAAAGCCTTCCAACTACTAACGATAGAATAGAATTCCTGTGATCCCTTTGATGCACTTGATCGCTAAAAGGAATCTATGCGAGAAAGAAATAACTATTTTCGGATATTCCATCCCATCACATATGTTCATCGAGTACAAACGCTGTTCTTTCCCGATAGTCTTGTTTTGTTGCGTCAAAAATTTATTTGCTTCAGTACAACTGCATGCTCACATAAGACGAATTATGAGACCGTGAAAACAGCGTAAACATGAATTAAGCGAGGCAAATGCGTGATGAGCTGCAAAATGTATCAAAAATGCGATCCACGTTAGCCTTCCCTAGAGGCTGCTATGCACCCGATCCTTGCATGCTACTGTTCTTTACGGTGCCCCAGACAAATATAATTTTGGTCCGACGAAATGTTGGTAGTTAATACGACACAAAAAATGTTATGTCGATAGTCGAGTTATATTAGTATTGATTGTATTAGTAATGCTACAGCCACGGAAAGTGGTTGTTGAAAAACTGAAACCGAGGCCGTAAGTTCAAAAACACTGGAAAGAATATTTGAAAAAATGGACAAAGATTAAAAGCTTCGAAAGTGGAAACTTAGCCAGTTCCTTCAATAAGTAACCAAAAACATATCGAAAATATCCATGCAACCGGCTCGACGCAAATCGTAATTCATTTCTGCAACTTTCGTAACCACAATGCAACCGCTTCAGATCGAGTCCACTTTTGAAGGTTTTAATCTTTATCCACTTCTTCAAATATTCTTTTCAGTGTTTTTGAACTAACGGCCTTGGTTTCAGTTTTCCAACCAACCAAACTCCTTCGCTGTACCGTTGGTAATACAATTAATATTAGTATAACTCGACGATCGAGATAACATTTTCTGTGTCATAGTTGACGGGCTGTAACCACTAGCGTTTCGTCGAACCAAAATTATACTGTAGTTTCTGGTCGACCAAAAAACTTCGTGATCTCTGAATAGCGCCACCGTAACCTCATAGTCTTCTGTTTTGAGCTCGTTCACATTGAATTTGGCGTTTTGTGGTGTTACGGTTGCATTCTCTGTTAATTCGATACCATCGATTGTTTTTGGCGCATAAAATAGCTAAATGGATGCTCTCTACAGGATGGGACAGTTTCTACGTCTCGACGATAACGGTTCATGGCAACAGCAGTGTTTTCGCTTCAAGGATTCGGTTACGCACTCCCATGATGAGAAGAAGAAACACATCAAACTTTGGTGGAAAAACGATCTCAACGAAGTTGACACAGTACAATTCGTGTAGGCCATCCATCTTTCATGTGGTCACCGCAACGATATTACTTGACAGCTTTAAAAGAGATACTCTAAAACGAACACAAATGTCTGCTACAGAACAGCAAAAATGAGCAAAAGATTTCATGGATTTCGATTAATGCAGAGTAATTTAAAGAAATACACTCGCACGTCATTACGTCAAGCAAAGTATTAAATTACACAGTGTGAAAATTCTAAATGGCCCTGCTTTCAAAAATTAAAATTCATACCATCCTGCGCTCTGTGCGCTTTGCAGATGAGATACCACATCTTTCCGAACTTCGCTTGATCGCTTCTAGCTTTCGATGCCCTATTCATGCACATGCTTTTTTTTTCACTCCTTCAGTTATACCATTCAGTCATACCACTGGTCGTAGGCGTACGTTGAAATGCGTCATGAAGACAAATCAAAAGTTCGGGTGAACCGCCAGCAACTGCAGAAATAACAAACAGATTAAGTCTGAAATTTGGTGGTCTGTCAAAAAAGCTTTAGCCCCTAAAACACTCAGTCAAACTCCTAATTTTTGAAATCAGGGAAATTTAGTCTTTGTCTGCGATATGTAACTTTTTCCAGTACCGACGCTGAAGCTCACACCCTGTAACAAACACTCTTCTCTCTCGCTTACCCTTGGCACCTATTACTTCGGTAAATTTCAATCATATCCAGCGGTCGCATTGTTTGTCCTGCTTGGTTTTGTACCGTAGAAGATATTTAAGAGATAACTGAAATGAAAACTGAAGAAGAATTCCCATTTCACTGTAAACGTTGCAGCCAAATGGGCATTCAAAAAGCTGAATTTGATACCGGTCATAGAGCAACGTTCCTCTCCCTATATGTTTAAGTCTAAATTCGTGAGTCGGGAATTTCGAGTGCATGTTTTAGGAGGGAATTTTCAAAAAATTCCTATACAATTGCAGCTTTCAAAGATTGACCGTGAATTACGTTTTTACGAATTATTGAATTTCTCAAAATTTTCAATTCGTTGCTGCGCTCATTCGCATCACTTACAGTTCTTTCCGATACTTGACTGCCCTCAGATTACAACTGAACTCTTGAAAGTACCGAGATTTACGACTGGTTCTGCACTCTCCCCCACCTCTCCCGCCCATGCTAATATTATATATCGGCACGTACTGTGAATGAACATTTGCAAAAATATGTCCACATCCTACTCAGCGCGCTTTTTTGTTTTGACCTAACAAAGAGATGCGTGGCGAGAGTGGCGAATAGAATTGGGACCCTTCTGCAAAGTACACCTACAAGTACAGAGAAAGGAGTCAACATACTGGTTTTTTAATGCAGTCTACTTGCTCACCTAAGATAAAATCCGCTCAAGACCGATTTGCCGACAAATTGTTCATCCCTTTTATTCATCAGTGCATGTCGGCCTTTGTCTCTCTCAAAGTGTGACCAGCCGGAAAAATGTTTTCCTTGGAGTAGATTTCCCTAATTTGCATATCTAACGAAAAGGTGAGTGAATGCGAATTCGCTCGTTCCAACTCCAGCACGCGTCGAGTTCCCTTCTGAGATGAATTTTCATTTAGTTAGAACAGTGCTGGTCGCATATGACCGACCTTTCCTTTCAAAGTGTTTCGTCGATATTTTATTCATGTAATTGCCCTTTGTTACTTATTTAGCACAACAGGTAGACGGACTTTAACTTCCCAAATGAAATCCAAGCACGACGATATCAACCACTTGGTGCGGATCAATCAGATAAGTCGTCACAAATGCATGCAAACGTAAACTTTTTCAGGGCAACAGTGGTAAAGGCGCAGAAAGAGTTCTGGGTGAAATCGGTTCTTTCAGTACCCATTCCACCGTGTCAGCTCTCGAGGGATGGCATCACCGACTACGTGCCACCTCCAGTGACGCCACCTCCGCCGGTGCGTCCTTTCCCGCGTTCCAATGAATTCCACTAGTCAACGCTTGTCGCTTGCATTGATAAAAGTTTGCTAAACCCAAACAACGAGTTTTGCATGGGCCCGTTCACATTTGCAGCAGTGTTTGCTCATCAGCATGGTTTGTAGCACGTGAACAGCTGACTGCTTCGATATAGCATGATTGCCCAATCATTCTCACAAAATCCCCTTCATTCCCATCTGACGAGAAAGGAATTGCCTTGCTTCATTTAGTAGCAAGCTGCGCGTAAAACTGGGTGGGTTCTGCCCACGCAGGTTTGTTACACTCCACCTCTGAGCACGAACGCTAGGTGGGTTGCTGCATGCGAGCAGAAAGGGCCGCAGCGCTTGGCCTCTTTACTGCTCGTGGTTCTTGGGCCAACGACTGTTGCATGTTTCTGATGTTTAATGCTTGTGGTGCTTAGGGGCTTTGAGGCAGTTGGTGTGTCATAGTTCATTTTAGCGTCTCATGCGTCGAAAAGCATTACTCATTCGCACACAATCGGCGTTACGGACGGCTTACACGGAGAATCCGCTTACAAGTCTCGCTTCTCTCAACTAACCATACCGGTTCGATGCAATGAAGTTACAGCGTTTAATGTGTTGAATTTAAGCAGTGACAACTCAGGCGACAACAGAAGGAGAAAGAAACGATGCGGGATGCACATATTTCTTCCACATTCTATTTTCGTCAGCGTCCCCCCAAAAGCATTACTTCCACGCAGCAATATGCTCATCTACTATCGTAGTTCTTTAAGCAGAAGATCTCTCTTTAATTAAAAGCCACCCCTCGAAGTGGAAGGCTGCATCGTATAGGAAAACAACAACCGATTCTTGAATGAAAGGTCGTTCCCTAGAAGGCTGGGAAAACGAAGACTAGGTCAATGAAAATAGTGAAGTAGAAAAATTTGGTGACGTTAAAGGTACTGCATGATATCCGCTTCCGACATGAAACTTTTTGTCACTAATTCAATTGCACATTAATAGGTCGGACTGTGGGAGTGATCTGAATAAAAGGATTCTGAATCAATGAACCATAACCTAGTTTTAGGGCACCAGGGGTGCGGCGCTCAGCTCAAACATATTCAGCAGCAACCAAGCTAATCTCCGTTTTCAACCTGCCGCCGTTAGGCGAAGACACGTGGGCTCGCGACAGAAATTAGGCACCGACTGCAAATGCGCCTGAATCTCATGTAGTTTTAATTTTAGGTTGCGTTATTGAAGTAGAATAAAAAGGAATAAATGAAGGAAGCACAGCAAAGGAGATAAGGCTGTAAAAACAGCCCAGATTTCATGCGATTTTTTGATAGTTTCGGTGAGTGTAGAAGAACAACAAATAAAACAAAGAAAGAACTGTAGAACAGGTCAAACGCACCGCCCAACAACACAATTTTTCTCGCTCGTAAAAGAAATTTGTTGAAGGCTTTCAGCGTAGTTATCATCTGGGAGCGAAATTAAATGCTTCTTCACTAATCAGTGTGGGGAGCTTTGTACGCTAAGAATGAAACACTTGGTCGATATATAAAGTGTACAGTTATACACATTCTTAAATTTGCAATTTGCAAAGCATGTGACAGTGACGTCGTGTCTGTTTATATGTGTGTGCGTGTCCATCTGCCTGTTCATAATTTCCACACTGGAGCCACTGAAGCATCGGGTGTAAGATTTCGGAGGTGTAATCTATACGCTACGGAGGTGTAATCCACATTCCTGTACCAAATTTCAAACCAATTCTTTGGCCTAGAGAGATTATACATCCTTATGGGGAGGAAAAAGTTGCATGCATTCTCATTTGGTCGTACCGCATATTGGAATGGCACGAGTCACAGTGGTAGACGAGAAAACTTAAAAGCATATTCATCGCTTACATTTCATTTCGCCCGAATCATAGAAGAAAAGACTTTCGTGCAAGAATTTTAAAAGCGATCGGCAAGGAGAAAATCTGTATTTTTGGCATTTATGTTATATGAAGCCGGCCGGTTCGATGGCTGAATCGCCAAAGCGCATATCATGCCAACTCCCTGGTACACATCCCTACTTTTCAATATGTGGATGCTAGGAAGATAACACAGAATGAAAAAATCAAAGAGGGCGGCAAAGGCATTCTGCAAGCAAGTAAAAAAAAGGACAACTGATATAAAGGGATTGTGCCAGCAAACATGTTACTCAGGGCACCATGAAGCGCGTGTAGTCCGACCGGTTGGTTGGGCACAGCCGAAAATAACAAGGCGTGCAAGAATGGCGTTTTAAGTAAGCGTGCAAAATTTGCTTGCAAGGGGAGGACAGGAAGTTTGAGTAGCTCACCTAACACATAGGCTATAAAACATAAGCAGTAGCATATAAGCTGTAAAATATGATGAAAAGAAAAGTCTCCCGAATTTCACAGATTGGCAGTGTTCGAAGCGCCTGCTATTGTACCGTGACTATCGAGGAGTGATTTATCAAAATCTGTTCGTTTAAATTGAATGTAATTTCCTCGATCTCAGAAGCTTATCAAAAAAACATGTACGTTTTCGTTGCGCTCAAAGCCAGCAATTCTTCGGTTGGTAAAGTTGGTTAGTTATTCAGTGCTGCGAACGTTCAGCGGCTTCAAACCGCACATCTTGTTGCTTACCTCAGCCACTGATAAATTCTGCTTTTAGAGCGAACGCGATAACAGAAATTGAGTTAGCAAAGAAATTTAATATTATAGTAACAACGAGGTCTTCTCATGAAATGCTTTCCATACTAAACGAAAAGGCAAAGTACTTATTTAGCTTCCAACTTTGCTTCGCCTAATAAAGCCAACGCGAACAATGCACGTCGCCTAAAACATAACCAAAAAACGAGTCTAATAACGGTCAACTGCAAGGAAGCGAAATTTGAGGAACCTTTCGAAAAGGCTACTCTAAGGACTGACCGAGAAATCTTAACATCAATTATAATTCTATGCAATCAACAAGAATTTTTGCGCCAAAAAAGCTCCCCATATATGATAAAGCGCCATTATGCGCGAAATGCACCAAAAACCGTCAATAATTCTTCCCCGCCACTTCCCCTTTCTACTGGCATTCATGCCGCATGAAAGTTATTTATGCTTACGTATACGGCTATCGCTTATATTATAGGCTGCAACAATGTGTTCGAAGTGCGCATAGTCTTTCTTGATAGTATGGTGCTTTGGGAAAAGCAGTGTCCATAACCAGCAGCTGCACTTGCTTTGCCCCCTAGCAAGTGTGCCCATCTAGTTTATGTGCTGGAGGGAGTGGGGAGGGAGGGCGGGACAGTGCAAAGCACAGTGAAATTTGCTCTAGAAGCTGTCATTATTTCGCATACTTGTTCCATGGAAAATTTGGAAATAGCAGAATCGTGGTTCATTCGAATAAATTAACTATTATGTCATAAGAATTTTGTCGAACATTTTCAGTCCTACTCGATCATGCTTTAAGCATATTATGCTCTTATAATTGAAATTATGTCTGATAGGGGATAACAGAATGTTTTTAAAGTAGTACAATGGTTTGTTTAGGTGAAAACATTCAAGTTGGACACATTCCGAATTTTTGAAGGCCTCGACATTAACCAAATCAACAGAATCGAAATTCTACCGAAGGATGAAGACCCGAAAGAGAGGACGCCAAGACCGCAAAGATTCCAAGACGCATTTCGCGTAAGTCCGGCATTATATACGGCTACTTTAGTACAAGCAACAATGCCTAATGGTAATTACTCGAATAGATAAATCAGCCAATGTTTTGTTGAGTAGACTGATTCGTGGAGCTCAGCTGATTAGTGTACTCAAAGCAACTCATTGCAGTCAATTCCCACCACACCAATGCCGATTACTGTCCAACGAATCAGGCCTGCACGACCGTTCCAGCCAAGACCCGTTCAACAGTCACAGTTTATTCAACCTCAGCAATTTCAACGCACCTTCCAAAGGCCTCAGTCGTCACTGCAGAACTTCGTACAGCCACGACCTCAACAAATACGATTTGTGCAGCAACCTCTACCCATTCGTCCGCCTCAGGTCCTACGTCCTCAGCAACCGTCTCTGCAATTCAGGCAACACTTCCAACAGCCACTGCAGATTCGACCCCCACAACCATCTCGCCCGTCCATCTCCGTGCCACAGACACTGCCACAGTCACAGACAGCCAGATTTCTCAACGAGATTGCGGTAAGCCGACCTTTTTATAGAATCATATTGAAACCAACTTACACCAGAGAAGATCGTTTAAACGAACGAAACACTATAATTTGGTTGCGGATTTTTGACAAAATTTATTCCGCTGTGCTACACTTAATCCGGTCGACAAAATTTTCCGCCAACTATTGTATAATACAGTTTAATTTGTGCCCGTTCAATCATCAAAAGCTGTACTATGGTTTACTGAGTTCCTAATTAATATTTTATTTAACACACTAGCAATATATTAAACTATACTGCCATTTACTGAACTTTAGCAAGCCGGAATTTCCTTCACGCGAGGAGATGATCCTTTACAATAGGAAATGCTCCAAGACTTTATTGCGGTAACTATCGCTGAATAGGTGCATGCACCTGCGGCGCCAATTTAAAAGCAGCCAATAATTAATTAATTTGATTGTTTGCACCGGGCAGCTCAGAAGGAGAGCGAAGCATGCAGAAAATGGACTCGCATCGACATTCGGAACAGTCCACAAAGTAAAGTGTTCACATCGCAGTAATGCATTACTGAAGTTAAGTGGTGCAGTAAAGTTGCTTGACACGTTTTCACACGCTTATTGATATCGGCAGAGCGCCTCAACATGCGCCAGTGTCTGTGCTCTGCAATGGGCACAACATAAACGAAACACATGAGCGGACTGCAACCAGAACATGAAAGCAAAGGAGGGCAAAACGCTCTCCCAAAAGTCCACATATGAGGAGACTAGAACCGGAAATCGAGCATTTCAGAAAGCGCGTAAGTTATATGAATGGAAGGTATTTTGGAGGGAAAGGAAGGTCAGGAAAAAAAATAAGCTGCCCAAATCGACTCGCAGGAGAAGCAAATTTAGACTATTCGTATGACGGATTCGACGCATTCGATTCCAGATGGTGTATTAAACACAGTCTGCTCTATGAGTCTGTCGATGAAAAAATGCGAAGGGAAAAAACTCATATTTTGAGGAAAGTCAGCGTAGAAAGCGATATCAGGCTTGCCGTCTTCAACAAATTGTTTGACCGAAACTATCTGATGGCTGTTCCAGCTGAGACGATTCGCGGATGTATTTGTGTAGGTGTTCTTAATAAATCATTTATAAAACAAACTGGGCCGTTCCAAGCATGACTGCTAAAGCGTCATTTTTTCAACCACGCGGCGTGCATCTCAATTTCTTTTTCAGCCGCAGCCGCAATCACGCCAACGTCTCACGCATGTGATACCAATCTCGGATATGGCCACAGCACCAATTCCTGGAACAAACTCTGCGTTTCAGCCACCGAGGTTAGACAGCTCTTCATCTGAACTCCTTTCTTTTAAACACTGTCGTTTAGCGCCATGCCGCAACAAAGGCCGTTTTGAACCTTGCAGTTCATCCCGGTTCCTTAACCGCAAAAACACTCAGATCACATATGAGCGTCCTCAATCTCATTTTTCAAAAATTTTTTATGCCAGCGTTCCCGCATCGATTTGTGAGGCTCACTATTTTGAATTAAAATGTCAAAGAGTTGTCATTTTATAAGTAAGGGTTTATAAGTAACAGTTATCATCTTACTTATAAGAAACAGTTGGCAGAAAAAGGCATTAAATCATCGAAGTGCCGGAAACTTTGCGTAAACAAGATCCCTTCAGAATTCTTCGGAATTTTCAATGTTCTCTAGTTCTGCCGACCTGCCGGTTGCAGATCACTCCTCAACTGCCTATGAAATTGCAGACACCCCCCTCCACGATGGCAGAGAAAAATGGGGGGGGGGGGGGGGGGGGGGGGGGGGGGAGGGG
>JPKZ01001579.1:245484-273487 GCA_000803305.1 Toxocara canis
AAGAGGGCGGCAAAGGGAATTCTGCAACAAGGAAAAAAAAAGGACAACTGATATAAAGGGATTGTGCCAGCAAACATGTTACTCAGGGCACCATGAAGCGCGTGTAGTCCGACCGGTTGGTTGGGCACAGCCGAAAATAACAAGGCGTGCAAGAATGGCGTTTTAAGTAAGCGTGCAAAATTTGCTTGCAAGGGGAGGACAGGAAGTTTGAGTAGCTCACCTAACACATAGGCTATAAAACATAAGCAGTAGCATATAAGCTGTAAAATATGATGAAAAGAAAAGTCTCCCGAATTTCACAGATTGGCAGTGTTCGAAGCGCCTGCTATTGTACCGTGACTATCGAGGAGTGATTTATCAAAATCTGTTCGTTTAAATTGAATGTAATTTCCTCGATCTCAGAAGCTTATCAAAAAAACATGTACGTTTTCGTTGCGCTCAAAGCCAGCAATTCTTCGGTTGGTAAAGTTGGTTAGTTATTCAGTGCTGCGAACGTTCAGCGGCTTCAAACCGCACATCTTGTTGCTTACCTCAGCCACTGATAAATTCTGCTTTTAGAGCGAACGCGATAACAGAAATTGAGTTAGCAAAGAAATTTAATATTATAGTAACAACGAGGTCTTCTCATGAAATGCTTTCCATACTAAACGAAAAGGCAAAGTACTTATTTAGCTTCCAACTTTGCTTCGCCTAATAAAGCCAACGCGAACAATGCACGTCGCCTAAAACATAACCAAAAAACGAGTCTAATAACGGTCAACTGCAAGGAAGCGAAATTTGAGGAACCTTTCGAAAAGGCTACTCTAAGGACTGACCGAGAAATCTTAACATCAATTATAATTCTATGCAATCAACAAGAATTTTTGCGCCAAAAAAGCTCCCCATATATGATAAAGCGCCATTATGCGCGAAATGCACCAAAAACCGTCAATAATTCTTCCCCGCCACTTCCCCTTTCTACTGGCATTCATGCCGCATGAAAGTTATTTATGCTTACGTATACGGCTATCGCTTATATTATAGGCTGCAACAATGTGTTCGAAGTGCGCATAGTCTTTCTTGATAGTATGGTGCTTTGGGAAAAGCAGTGTCCATAACCAGCAGCTGCACTTGCTTTGCCCCCTAGCAAGTGTGCCCATCTAGTTTATGTGCTGGAGGGAGTGGGGAGGGAGGGCGGGACAGTGCAAAGCACAGTGAAATTTGCTCTAGAAGCTGTCATTATTTCGCATACTTGTTCCATGGAAAATTTGGAAATAGCAGAATCGTGGTTCATTCGAATAAATTAACTATTATGTCATAAGAATTTTGTCGAACATTTTCAGTCCTACTCGATCATGCTTTAAGCATATTATGCTCTTATAATTGAAATTATGTCTGATAGGGGATAACAGAATGTTTTTAAAGTAGTACAATGGTTTGTTTAGGTGAAAACATTCAAGTTGGACACATTCCGAATTTTTGAAGGCCTCGACATTAACCAAATCAACAGAATCGAAATTCTACCGAAGGATGAAGACCCGAAAGAGAGGACGCCAAGACCGCAAAGATTCCAAGACGCATTTCGCGTAAGTCCGGCATTATATACGGCTACTTTAGTACAAGCAACAATGCCTAATGGTAATTACTCGAATAGATAAATCAGCCAATGTTTTGTTGAGTAGACTGATTCGTGGAGCTCAGCTGATTAGTGTACTCAAAGCAACTCATTGCAGTCAATTCCCACCACACCAATGCCGATTACTGTCCAACGAATCAGGCCTGCACGACCGTTCCAGCCAAGACCCGTTCAACAGTCACAGTTTATTCAACCTCAGCAATTTCAACGCACCTTCCAAAGGCCTCAGTCGTCACTGCAGAACTTCGTACAGCCACGACCTCAACAAATACGATTTGTGCAGCAACCTCTACCCATTCGTCCGCCTCAGGTCCTACGTCCTCAGCAACCGTCTCTGCAATTCAGGCAACACTTCCAACAGCCACTGCAGATTCGACCCCCACAACCATCTCGCCCGTCCATCTCCGTGCCACAGACACTGCCACAGTCACAGACAGCCAGATTTCTCAACGAGATTGCGGTAAGCCGACCTTTTTATAGAATCATATTGAAACCAACTTACACCAGAGAAGATCGTTTAAACGAACGAAACACTATAATTTGGTTGCGGATTTTTGACAAAATTTATTCCGCTGTGCTACACTTAATCCGGTCGACAAAATTTTCCGCCAACTATTGTATAATACAGTTTAATTTGTGCCCGTTCAATCATCAAAAGCTGTACTATGGTTTACTGAGTTCCTAATTAATATTTTATTTAACACACTAGCAATATATTAAACTATACTGCCATTTACTGAACTTTAGCAAGCCGGAATTTCCTTCACGCGAGGAGATGATCCTTTACAATAGGAAATGCTCCAAGACTTTATTGCGGTAACTATCGCTGAATAGGTGCATGCACCTGCGGCGCCAATTTAAAAGCAGCCAATAATTAATTAATTTGATTGTTTGCACCGGGCAGCTCAGAAGGAGAGCGAAGCATGCAGAAAATGGACTCGCATCGACATTCGGAACAGTCCACAAAGTAAAGTGTTCACATCGCAGTAATGCATTACTGAAGTTAAGTGGTGCAGTAAAGTTGCTTGACACGTTTTCACACGCTTATTGATATCGGCAGAGCGCCTCAACATGCGCCAGTGTCTGTGCTCTGCAATGGGCACAACATAAACGAAACACATGAGCGGACTGCAACCAGAACATGAAAGCAAAGGAGGGCAAAACGCTCTCCCAAAAGTCCACATATGAGGAGACTAGAACCGGAAATCGAGCATTTCAGAAAGCGCGTAAGTTATATGAATGGAAGGTATTTTGGAGGGAAAGGAAGGTCAGGAAAAAAAATAAGCTGCCCAAATCGACTCGCAGGAGAAGCAAATTTAGACTATTCGTATGACGGATTCGACGCATTCGATTCCAGATGGTGTATTAAACACAGTCTGCTCTATGAGTCTGTCGATGAAAAAATGCGAAGGGAAAAAACTCATATTTTGAGGAAAGTCAGCGTAGAAAGCGATATCAGGCTTGCCGTCTTCAACAAATTGTTTGACCGAAACTATCTGATGGCTGTTCCAGCTGAGACGATTCGCGGATGTATTTGTGTAGGTGTTCTTAATAAATCATTTATAAAACAAACTGGGCCGTTCCAAGCATGACTGCTAAAGCGTCATTTTTTCAACCACGCGGCGTGCATCTCAATTTCTTTTTCAGCCGCAGCCGCAATCACGCCAACGTCTCACGCATGTGATACCAATCTCGGATATGGCCACAGCACCAATTCCTGGAACAAACTCTGCGTTTCAGCCACCGAGGTTAGACAGCTCTTCATCTGAACTCCTTTCTTTTAAACACTGTCGTTTAGCGCCATGCCGCAACAAAGGCCGTTTTGAACCTTGCAGTTCATCCCGGTTCCTTAACCGCAAAAACACTCAGATCACATATGAGCGTCCTCAATCTCATTTTTCAAAAATTTTTTATGCCAGCGTTCCCGCATCGATTTGTGAGGCTCACTATTTTGAATTAAAATGTCAAAGAGTTGTCATTTTATAAGTAAGGGTTTATAAGTAACAGTTATCATCTTACTTATAAGAAACAGTTGGCAGAAAAAGGCATTAAATCATCGAAGTGCCGGAAACTTTGCGTAAACAAGATCCCTTCAGAATTCTTCGGAATTTTCAATGTTCTCTAGTTCTGCCGACCTGCCGGTTGCAGATCACTCCTCAACTGCCTATGAAATTGCAGACACCCCCCTCCACGATGGCAGAGAAAAATGGGGGGGGGGGGGGGGCGGAGAAGGAGAGGAAGGTTGAGCAGAGGGAATAGAGATGATATGGATGAAAGTGAAGTTTGACACAAGGTCAACTTAGCATCTGTCAAGTGTCTATCAAAATCCAATCTTGTACTGAGCAATAATTTTGTTTCAAATCTCATGAGTAGCGTTTCCACATTAATGCATACAAGAGTGTTTTGATCTTCAGTTAAATTTGCTCGACAAGTCGAAACGTTTTAATTTTAAAAAAATGTATTTAGGGATGCCGGAAAAAGAGAACGTTCCATAACTTCGAAGAAAGAAACTGAAATAAGCGTAACAATGCATTGCTATTATGAAATGAAAAGCCTTTATGCGAATGATCACAAAAAATTCATTCCTGTCGGATACTCCGTTTTACCCAGCACTGGCGTGTTTATCAAATTGTTGTAGTTGCTTTAAAACACTCATAACTGCTCTGGAAGTGCAACCGCTGGCATAATACATATACAGAAGACTGTTTTAGATGCACATTGCACTCAACAAATAAACGACTGCAGCCTCACTTCTCAAGACGAAACTTGATTAAAAAAAGCATGAGCATAAGAATGTACATACGCGAGTATACGTATAAACGGATAAGCACTCATAAAGCGTCGTCACAATGTACCTTGCGAAAGTGCATAAATACGCAAATGGAAAATTTAGGGCGGCGATGCCTGCAAGTGAGGTAACGCCAGCACAGATCAGCTTGCAGCAGCCTGTGCCCACAGTGGTAACACCAAACATTCAACAGGCAATCAGTCGACAAGCTCTCTCACAACAGCGCAGCACCTTCCAGAGTGTAATTCAACGAATGCCGCCTGGACAGCTCGCCGCCACCTCAACGAATAGTAAGTTTTCCCTACAACCAAGTTTGCAAGCACAACAACAACGATATGCCAAAATGGACCTGACGTCGACCCGTACTCCGAAACCTCGGGACGATTGTTTAATTTCTGACCAGAAGACAAGTGTTCCGGCTCCGAATTCAACTACTCTGGACTGAGACGTTCAATAAGTTCCAAGTTTGATCACCGCTTTTTAATGGTTCTCGACTGGTCGCGAGAGAAATCCTCCCATCCATAGGAGTAAAAACCAGCCTCAATTTTCGAAGCTCGTGCATGTCACTTCTTTATTCACAAACCGATGTCTTGCGGGTTATTCTGAGTGGGAAAAAAAGCACATCCGTCCATCTTTCCGTTACGTTAGTATTTTGTTCGAAACATAACGAGCTTATCCTGAAAATCGACTGACCGTTGCGTGTTCCTTGGTTCCGTCGGAGATGATATGCTGCTTTCTCACCCCACTATCCTTTTCTCATCGTCTCATCTTATGCGTTTTGCAATTTTCTGAGGAAAATTTAGAATTGGGTGGGCGGCAGTGCATTCCCAAAGAGGCTAATATACTACCGTTGCAGCGTGCTACGATATTGACCCAGCAAATCTGTGTTTCGCGAGATTGGTCTACTGCCGGACGCATGAGTATATGCAAGTCAACTGCAGACGCACCTGTCGTTTTTGCTGAATCTAGAGGCGAAGCAGCACTCGAAACATATTTTCGAGAGAATAATCGCCTTAGAATGGCATGAAAAGCATAGCACATAAAAAGGAGCTAGGTCAGCTTGAAATAACCTTAACATTCGGTCGCTCAGATATATCGGTCTAAAAATCAATTCGACAACGCAAACACTACCTCGTACTTCCCCTGTCTCTTGCCCACTACTGCCATGTTGGGTCTGCCCTCTCTTGAAACCTGAGAACAGCGGAAGTGCACGGAATCCCTTAGCAACGACTGCTGTTTACCACAAGCTCATATTTGTAACGCTACACAATACTATTCGACGCAGTCTTCTACTTTCATGTCTCCCAAACGAAACTGTTTTGTTCATGTGAAAGTGAAAGATCTTATGCAGATTCAATTCGGAGAAAAAGCGCCCCCCTAAACAAAAAAATCCTCTTAAAAAAATGGAGAAGCGCGACAACTTCTCTGGAACACTGAGGATAGAAAACATGGTGTTCAAACATCAAGGAAACATAACACTTACTGATGAGACATCAAAAAATGACATGAAGTGCAAACGAACAGTGTGCATCTTCGCAGTAATGCCTCCATCGAGCCATTTAACTCAACAGATGATCTCTTTAAAAAATGCGCTGCTAAAAATTGAGCTGACCTACTAGGTAGGAAAGCATGGCTTACGCCGAGCTCATCAGTTTGGACAACGCAGCTGTTTCATCTTGCAACACACACCCCTGTCCCAATACCGACCGTTGCAAGTTTATTTTGTGACAAAAGCGCTGCTTGGCATCTTCCCCTGCTAAGTTTATCGATATGAGGGGTTAAAAGAAAAAGAAAAATTAACGTTCAATGAATTATTTGAGAAGTGCCATAAGGACCTTAAAAGCAGGTAGTAACATCATCGTTTATAAGCACCTTACAGAAGAAATTTGACTCTAACGTTTCCACGATCGCACCAAAAAACGATGGTGAAGCTACCAAACAGCGCCTTCAAGATCTTGCTCATGACGAGCTGTCACGGCTACAGGCTTACGTCCTAGTTATTATACAAACACAATCTCGCATTTTTGCTGACATTTTTTTGTTGTATATTTCAAAAACTTTTTCGCAGTTCGTGGTAGGCGCCGATTTGCACGCTCCTCTAAGAACATATGCTCTTCGCCTCAATTTCAAATGACAACAGTTGAAGTATATGAAATGTTTTGCAGCATTATGTTGCAGGTACGTTCTCCGAAACTTTTGCAAACGTTAACTGCTTGGTGTCTTGGTGATTTTTTTGGCACCTCTGTTTTCTTTTACGACTTTTTCTCTGTCATGTTTCATAGCCCTGTGTCAATCTTCGTTGGCTTTCAGAAAACAACGAGTACCTAAATCTCTGGTTGAGATTAGTCCATTTCGACAACCCACTTAAAACCACTGCATTGGCTCTTCCGCTTCCTGAAGCACGTTAGCAGTCTACTTCACGTGTCCTCAATGGAAATTTCCGGCGATGAACGGGGCTCAAGAGACCATCCACGGCATGAACCTCGGGACTCCTACGGCGGGAAATTCCGAAGCTTAAAGACCGAGTTCAAACCGTAGGCTACAAGTAGACAACCGGGTTTGCCCTTTACTGCTCTCGACGCTTGTGGGGGCTACGTTCGCCATCAGATCATAGATCCTCAGTGCATCTTTCATTACGATGATACGGAGGCAGTGATATGGCACGAAGAACACAGCTGTCACATGCATACCTTACAAATCACCAGCGTGAGCAGGAACGTAGAACAGTAAACTCTAAGCACACCTCCATCGAAGCGTACGAGGTCAGTGACAAACCGACAAGTTTACTCGCAGCAATTCTACAAAGTACGACCAGATACGCCTCAAGAATGGTCCATACAAAGGTCACTTGACACAGGCCGACAAGCATGTCAACTACTGTGTCCTTATGCAACAGTGTGTGGGGTAGACTGAATAGCAGTCTCAAATAGCAGGAAAGCTCCCATAAATGGAGCTTCCGAAAAATGAGAAATACTCGTATTACAGCTTTTATTCACACTATAGAACAAAGTAATGTATAGAATCTAGCGAATGCAGCATCGGTTAGCTGTATTGCAGAAATTTTACATAAAGAGTTAATTTCTCGGCCAGCTGTCATGTCCGTAATTGTTATGTCGCGATATTGGCATCACAGCGTCTCTCACGAATAAGACTTCAAAACAAACTAAAACAACATAATCCACCGAAGGCCTACAGTGCAGATCATTAAGCTCGTTGCAGCGATCCCTAAAATACACTCAATGATATTTCACAGATGCACTGCAGAAAAGCGGAGTTGTTCGTTTACAGACCACTGTATGGAAACACCAGCCAGAATGGCTCACCATTCCAAATTTCATAGTTTAATCTGTTCGGGAAAATTAACTGTGCACAAAGAAGCAAAAACAGTCGATAAGAGGTTTATTGGGGGAAAAAAAAAAACGAGATCTACATATATTTGCTGCTGACGGTCGATAAACAAAAGCTCCACCTTTCAATGTGAAAATACAAAAAAAACGAGCAGCAAAAGACTACTGCGAAGCTAGGATTTATCATGCATATTCAGCGCATCAAAAACTACGTGTCTATGCAATCATCACCCGCAGAACCGCTAATGAAGTCTGTGCAATGAAACAGAAATCCAGCCCAGGGATCCCCTAAGATAAAGCGCTAAGCAGAGACACACAGAGAACGCAATGAGGAATTGCCTAGCACAAAATCACAGACGTTACAACCATTCAAGCCACGTCACATAACTGCCAACCGATCGTATTGATCACGTTGTCATAGCTGGTTTTGCCATTTGCCAAAGTATTTTAAAAACATACTGCACATCGCCTCAGTGGCCGAAAACTTCACGAACTATACTTTACATCCAAAGGATTGTCCAAAACTGCACTGCTTCCTGAACCGCAGTTTGCTAAAATTCACCGACGTGAAATCTGAAATTTTCCAGTTGCAAAAACGATCCTGTGAATTTGCCAACATAGAAAATGATAGGATTTCGCGCCAGTCATCATGCGCCCATCACACCAGCCGCTTACTTGCACCGATAACAAATTCTGAAACAACGAAATTCCGCTCTACTGCGGCTTTAAAATTGATACTGTAAAGTGCTACGCTTTAGAACGAACTTATTCAAACTAAAATGCGCACTTTTCGCAATCAGTGAATGCCTTCCTCATTGTATTGTCGCAGAGAAAGCTCTTACCTACTCACTTTGAAATATGCGCATCGATGGGTTAATTTCAAAGAACCGAGCCAACAGCCGCGCAAATTTCGCGTTAAAAAAACTTTTACTAAAAGTTTCCGGAAATGCACATTTGTGAAACGCCTTCACTTATGCCTTGTTTTTCTTCCTATTTTACTCTTCCACTCATCCATTGCTAATATTTGTGGTAGTGCAGCCACAACATTATATATATATATATATATATATATATATATATATATATATATGTATATGTATATATAAAATGTTGTGGCTGAACCAGCACAAATACATAAACATGCACGCAACGCAAAAATCCATAAAAGTCCAACAACATTTTCAGCAGTGTTGTAAATTTTGAAGCCATTTCTTTCTCTACTTCTTCGATCCAAATTCCCAAAAGAGCCCTCACACTCTACCTCTTTCATTTTCATATCTTTTACTATGCTTTCCTCTTCCGCTTCCTTAACTTTAGACCATACGCCACAATTCGCTCCACTTTCAGGCGAATTTTTGAAAACTATACTGCAATTTAGGTATGTAAAGTACAACATAAGTAAACTTTAATCGATAATAAACGGTCAACATTGACCGTGAATTACACGGCGAACAAAGGAGAGATTTTAATACTATTCTGTAGGCTAAAATAGGACAAACAATGAACGGATAGCACTGAACTTAATAACGATATTTTCAGTTCAGTGAAGCTTTAACCAAACTACTGAGTTTGGAACACTCTACCCATGCACCAAATCAATCATAGCCGACCACAGCGCCATCGCATCTTTCAAATCCTCACACCGTATTGAGTCCTAGTCGAAAAAGCTCCTGTTTTCTCTAGGCCAACACCTCCGCCCCTTCACTTCCCGCCACCCACCCACCCTCCGGTGTTAGGCAAACTCGTACAAGGAGGGAATCCTCACCTCCCTCCACCCACCCACCCTTGCGTGTTACGCAAATTCGTACAAAGAAGAAATCCTCACCCCCTCCACCCACCCACCCTCCGGTGTTAGGAAAACTCGTCTAAGGGAGAAGATGTAGTCAGTTATATGAGCGTATATGATATGTACGCTTATAATGTACGCTATAATATGTGAGCTACAAAAATGATGTGGGCTTACAATATAAGCGCATTAATCAGGTTTGACTGCAGCTTATCATGACGTTTTCCTTGTGGCACCAAACTACCAAATGATTGCCTCATGTTACTATGGAACGCACATCGTAGCTAGAAGCAAATACAAGTTTTCCGACGAAGCCTCTTTCGCAATGTTAAATTTGTTTCATTTTATCGTATATCAAGTGGTCTTCAAGATTTAGTCCACGTGACAGGTATTTGGGAAATCATTTCTTGAAAACATTTCCCGAATTCCCGAACGCTCATCCGCAGACTCGACCAGGAGTACACCGAAACACACACAAGTGGCTTAGTTTTTTTTTTTTGCGATGCCGGGTTGCCGAGATATGGCCACTGGGAAAAAATGATGCTCTTCCCCTCCGTTCCAGGAAATGAAATCCCCTCCTTCCTCCTTGGTTTAAGGAAATATCTTCACAAAGAGACGCCATCAAGTACCATTAAAAACAGGCACAAGGACTATGATCCACGCCCATCTCAACGGCTGCTTCAACATTATCTGAACGAAGAATGGATTTCAGAAGAGAAACGAGATGAAAAGCAAAATCTCGCCAAAGGGGGAGTTTCATTTGGGTTCTTAAAAGGGAAGCAGCTCTACGTAATTCGAATAAGACAGAGATGATGTTAAGTATATGAATTTAAGGTGAAAGTCAGCAAACGACAAATGGTTTTGGTGAGGTTGATTCAGGTACTACACAATGCAGATCATACTAAGCTGTGAAGTGGAATTCTGACACTTCAGAGTCGGTGTGCAAGAGTTATGCAAAAAACTCGACATTTGAAGGGAGTAAAAACAGGAAGTGACTTCACAACCAAAAACGCTCGAGAGACTCGCAACCCATGCGAATGGTTCTCAGAATCCGATATAGATAAGTGTTTGTGAGCGAAATTCCTCCTCTCCTTAGCAGTTCCTCTTATTCCTGTGGTACATGAGTATGTAAATCCCTCCTTTTCGTATGGTACACTGTGTGCAAAATTTAGGCAGCATTAACACGACCACGACTTGCAGCTGACTGTATGTCGTTCACTGCAAGCATGTTCATACTGTCGCCGACTGTAACATTTCATGCAATTATAATGATCCTTTTTGTAACATGCAATACTACAATACAGCGGGAATGGACCGTTTCACGGCAAATATAGCTCCTAGGGCTATAAAGTTCATATCTTTTCGAAAGGGGTAGAAGTAGTTGCGAGGGAGGGTGGGGAGCGGGTGGGCGTACCCAACGGCAAGCCACTTTCGAGACCTGCCGTTCTTAGTATTGAAGTCCATAATATTCCGCCACGTTTCTGACGGGAAGGGGTTAAAACTGAGCAGGGGCTACTCTTCTATGATGTTCAGGAGGACAGAGTTTTAAAAAGGGCAGCGATTTTTGTCACGCACAAAACGGTAGTATTCAAAACAGAGACTCTAGTGGAGATAGTAACCTACTTGTGTTTTTTCTTTGAGCTACTCCGATAGCACAAGCCAAACGAATAATGAACTCAATAGAACTGAAAGTGCGGAAACGAAAACCTAATCAGTCGTTCTTGTTGCTATCTTTCTGCACATCATTTCGCTGAGCAAATCGAACAGCTGCTTCTGCGCTTATGCGGTCGAACGTTCCCTCCATTCTTTTGCGCACCTCCTCCGCCAGCCCGGGAACGTCGTTCAACGTTAACTGAAAACAAATCTCGCTCATTGTATGGCAGTAATAACAGTTACGTTGTCGACTGCACGCACTTAGATAAACAAAAAGCGAACATGTTTCTAGATGACCTTACGTCATATTCTCCTGGCTGCCATATCCTGCAAGGCAGTCGTTTCAACTCCTCGATTCCTCAAAATGTCTGTTTGAAACGCAAGCGAAATTACCACAATCCGTAAGTAGCAAGTCTCACTTGGAGATGAAAGAACTGACGATGGTTTCGCAGATATGATTTCACTGCACGTTTCATCGATTTCCGGTTTAGTTCAACGACTACTTTCATTTGGATGTGATATAAGTTTCCATTTCGACTACATAAAAGCTAGACAACGCATGAACTTAAAGATTTGTGACTCCTAATAAATAGCTAACCTTCGTATAAGGCTCACAACGCACTGAAGAAAAAAAAAAACAATGCCTTATTTAATAGCACAAGCCTCTACCATAAAACTGCACCATGCAATTCCAGACCTCCCAGTGGTCCTCTCGCTTGAAGAAGAGGTGAAGCGGACCAGAAAATGTACAGTGCCAGTGTACTTGAGGTCTGTAATCTACGCATCCCGATGCAAGTCACTATAAAAAACGCATTGCGAACAGCACAAACAGGACATCTGCGAACTAAACACATACGCCTTTCGTTGCTATCGGCTCCATAACCTCAGCGATAACGTAGCCCTCGTTTGCGAAATAGTGTGTTTCCTTATCGTAGAAGGGCTTGTATGAAGAAATCACAAGCGGAATTATTGGAATGCCAGCCTGCAAACAGCTGTTTGAAAACTCTACCGTAAATAGTCATTATCGTAAAGCCAGATTAAAAAGGTTTGCCTGTCTTCGGCATCATTTCATTATGCACTTCGCTTGAAAACGCCCAGAAGTTTCATTTTTGACTTAAAACGTAAGTTTCATTTTATAGACGTAATCCGATACCGAAATATACTTCTCAGTGCTTCAGCAAGTGATAATGGTAACTTGCAGACAGTCTGATGAAAAAAAGGGGGGACGGGCTAAATGCCTAATGAAAAAAGAGCTAAAACAAAAACATTCACAGACAGAAATCAAGCATTTACATGCGTGACGATGTTTTTACATAACGGCAGGGCAAGCCTGGTATCGACAAATGAAAAATGGGAATCGAGACCAACATTCGCTGACTTTAAATATAAGTATTGCCTTATGAACCGATTACTTGAGCACCTTACGCGAAAGTTTAATTCGCCTGTCGATCTGACCTTAATTCCAACACCCTCTGAGTCTAATCTCCCCCTCCCTCTTCCCTCCCTTCCCCTCCTTGTCAATTCTCCTCTCAACATGCTAGTGTTAAAGACAACGATTGATACAATTTGGTGCTTCAAAAGGGAAATGCACATCAAAGCAATCCTAACCTGAACGGCGACATTAAAGGCACCTTTCTTGAAGGGAAGCAGTCCTCCCTCGTGATTCCTCGTACCTTCAGGAAAAATGAGCAGACTAAGTTTCTTGTCGACTATTCTTTGAACACACTCCTTCAACGAATGCATTGCCTTTTCGCGATTGAAGCGATCCACAAAAATTGTGTTCGCCTAAAACAAGAGTGGCTCATTTTCGTGCTCTTATAGTGAAAGCCCTAGAAACATGTATAAGCGCAATCCTTCCTAATACCTTCATTTTGCAAAAGAGACAATCGAGAGTTCCTGCCCGATTTCGGACTGTCCTAGCAGTTTCTTATGGAAAATGAGAAAAATAATGTAAAAAGGAAGAAGGAATGGTAGACAAGCTTGTCAAAATGGCTGTAGATAGGGGAGAGGGCCGCGGGGAGTAGGTCATGTAAACCCCAAAGTGTCATATCATCTGTGGAACCGTGACAAGTAACTGAGTCCTGCAACCAATAAGAAGTCTGCAAAAGGGTATTTACAAACCAAATAACAGGCGTAGTTGAAGAATGGAATCCACCTCAACGACTTCTTCATCATAATCGTGCAGTTCGGAGGCCATACGTATGAAAGCACAACAATGTCGACCGAACTCTACAAATAACGGCAATAGCACAGCGACTCACATGGAATGGTGAAGAAAATAAATTGTTCTTTACATCTGTCTTTGCAACGAAAGTAGACACGCTGCAATACCGACTTTGGGCAAATATATTTTAAAAATGCAGAGTACGACGCGATTTTCAAGAAGATTTCCACTAAAACTGTCTATGAGCTGACAGTTACCAAGCTAGAGATTGAGATCACGTGAGCTCTGGCCAACACGTCTCAGGCACCTCCCGAAGCGAGGCAGGCTTAAGGCAGACGATGACGCCATATGAGCTCGAAGGTACTCAGTAATCCTTGAGCTCCAGGCATTCCCGAGGTAGGAGGCGAGGTTGCATGAGCTCGGTGATCCCCTTGAGATCACGTGAGCTCTGGCCAACACGTCTCAGGCACCTCCCGAAGCGAGGCAGGCTTAAGGCAGACGATGACGCCATATGAGCTCGAAGGTACTCAGTAATCCTTGAGCTCCAGGCATTCCCGAGGTAGGAGGCGAGGTTGCATGAGCTCGGTGATCCCCTTGAGATCACGTGAGCTCTGGCCAACACGTCTCAGGCACGGCACCTCCCGAGGCAGGCTTAAGGCAGACGATGACGCCATATGAGCTCGAAGGTACTCAGTAATCCTTGAGCTCCAGGCATTCCCGAGGCGAGGTACGAGGTTGCATGAGCTCGGTGATCCCCTTGAGATCACGTGAGCTCTGGCCAACACGTCTCAGGCACCTCCCGAAGCGAGGCAGGCTTAAGGCAGACGATGACGCCATATGAGCTCGAAGGTACTCAGTAATCCTTGAGCTCCAGGCATTCCCGAGGTAGGAGGCGAGGTTGCATGAGCTCGGTGATCCCCTTGAGATCACGTGAGCTCTGGCCAACACGTCTCAGGCACCTCCCGAAGCGAGGCAGGCTTAAGGCAGACGATGACGCCATATGAGCTCGAAGGTACTCAGTAATCCTTGAGCTCCAGGCATTCCCGAGGTAGGAGGCGAGGTTGCATGAGCTCGGTGATCCCCTTGAGATCACGTGAGCTCTGGCCAACACGTCTCAGGCACCTCCCGAAGCGAGGCAGGCTTAAGGCAGACGATGACGCCATATGAGCTCGAAGGTACTCAGTAATCCTTGAGCTCCAGGCATTCCCGAGGTAGGAGGCGAGGTTGCATGAGCTCGGTGATCCCCTTGAGATCACGTGAGCTCTGGCCAACACGTCTCAGGCACCTCCCGAAGCGAGGCAGGCTTAAGGCAGACGATGACGCCATATGAGCTCGAAGGTACTCAGTAATCCTTGAGCTCCAGGCATTCCCGAGGTAGGAGGCGAGGTTGCATGAGCTCGGTGATCCCCTTGAGATCACGTGAGCTCTGGCCAACACGTCTCAGGCACCTCCCGAAGCGAGGCAGGCTTAAGGCAGACGATGACGCCATATGAGCTCGAAGGTACTCAGTAATCCTTGAGCTCCAGGCATTCCCGAGGTAGGAGGCGAGGTTGCATGAGCTCGGTGATCCCCTTGAGATCACGTGAGCTCTGGCCAACACGTCTCAGGCACCTCCCGAAGCGAGGCAGGCTTAAGGCAGACGATGACGCCATATGAGCTCGAAGGTACTCAGTAATCCTTGAGCTCCAGGCATTCCCGAGGTAGGAGGCGAGGTTGCATGAGCTCGGTGATCCCCTTGAGATCACGTGAGCTCTGGCCAACACGTCTCAGGCACCTCCCGAAGCGAGGCAGGCTTAAGGCAGACGATGACGCCATATGAGCTCGAAGGTACTCAGTAATCCTTGAGCTCCAGGCATTCCCGAGGTAGGAGGCGAGGTTGCATGAGCTCGGTGATCCCCTTGAGATCACGTGAGCTCTGGCCAACACGTCTCAGGCACCTCCCGAAGCGAGGCAGGCTTAAGGCAGACGATGACGCCATATGAGCTCGAAGGTACTCAGTAATCCTTGAGCTCCAGGCATTCCCGAGGTAGGAGGCGAGGTTGCATGAGCTCGGTGATCCCCTTGAGATCACGTGAGCTCTGGCCAACACGTCTCAGGCACCTCCCGAAGCGAGGCAGGCTTAAGGCAGACGATGACGCCATATGAGCTCGAAGGTACTCAGTAATCCTTGAGCTCCAGGCATTCCCGAGGTAGGAGGCGAGGTTGCATGAGCTCGGTGATCCCCTTGAGATCACGTGAGCTCTGGCCAACACGTCTCAGGCACCTCCCGAAGCGAGGCAGGCTTAAGGCAGACGATGACGCCATATGAGCTCGAAGGTACTCAGTAATCCTTGAGCTCCAGGCATTCCCGAGGTAGGAGGCGAGGTTGCATGAGCTCGGTGATCCCCTTGAGATCACGTGAGCTCTGGCCAACACGTCTCAGGCACCTCCCGAAGCGAGGCAGGCTTAAGGCAGACGATGACGCCATATGAGCTCGAAGGTACTCAGTAATCCTTGAGCTCCAGGCATTCCCGAGGTAGGAGGCGAGGTTGCATGAGCTCGGTGATCCCCTTGAGATCACGTGAGCTCTGGCCAACACGTCTCAGGCACCTCCCGAAGCGAGGCAGGCTTAAGGCAGACGATGACGCCATATGAGCTCGAAGGTACTCAGTAATCCTTGAGCTCCAGGCATTCCCGAGGTAGGAGGCGAGGTTGCATGAGCTCGGTGATCCCCTTGAGATCACGTGAGCTCTGGCCAACACGTCTCAGGCACCTCCCGAAGCGAGGCAGGCTTAAGGCAGACGATGACGCCATATGAGCTCGAAGGTACTCAGTAATCCTTGAGCTCCAGGCATTCCCGAGGTAGGAGGCGAGGTTGCATGAGCTCGGTGATCCCCTTGAGATCACGTGAGCTCTGGCCAACACGTCTCAGGCACCTCCCGAAGCGAGGCAGGCTTAAGGCAGACGATGACGCCATATGAGCTCGAAGGTACTCAGTAATCCTTGAGCTCCAGGCATTCCCGAGGTAGGAGGCGAGGTTGCATGAGCTCGGTGATCCCCTTGAGATCACGTGAGCTCTGGCCAACACGTCTCAGGCACCTCCCGAAGCGAGGCAGGCTTAAGGCAGACGATGACGCCATATGAGCTCGAAGGTACTCAGTAATCCTTGAGCTCCAGGCATTCCCGAGGTAGGAGGCGAGGTTGCATGAGCTCGGTGATCCCCTTGAGATCACGTGAGCTCTGGCCAACACGTCTCAGGCACCTCCCGAAGCGAGGCAGGCTTAAGGCAGACGATGACGCCATATGAGCTCGAAGGTACTCAGTAATCCTTGAGCTCCAGGCATTCCCGAGGTAGGAGGCGAGGTTGCATGAGCTCGGTGATCCCCTTGAGATCACGTGAGCTCTGGCCAACACGTCTCAGGCACCTCCCGAAGCGAGGCAGGCTTAAGGCAGACGATGACGCCATATGAGCTCGAAGGTACTCAGTAATCCTTGAGCTCCAGGCATTCCCGAGGTAGGAGGCGAGGTTGCATGAGCTCGGTGATCCCCTTGAGATCACGTGAGCTCTGGCCAACACGTCTCAGGCACCTCCCGAAGCGAGGCAGGCTTAAGGCAGACGATGACGCCATATGAGCTCGAAGGTACTCAGTAATCCTTGAGCTCCAGGCATTCCCGAGGTAGGAGGCGAGGTTGCATGAGCTCGGTGATCCCCTTGAGATCACGTGAGCTCTGGCCAACACGTCTCAGGCACCTCCCGAAGCGAGGCAGGCTTAAGGCAGACGATGACGCCATATGAGCTCGAAGGTACTCAGTAATCCTTGAGCTCCAGGCATTCCCGAGGTAGGAGGCGAGGTTGCATGAGCTCGGTGATCCCCTTGAGATCACGTGAGCTCTGGCCAACACGTCTCAGGCACCTCCCGAAGCGAGGCAGGCTTAAGGCAGACGATGACGCCATATGAGCTCGAAGGTACTCAGTAATCCTTGAGCTCCAGGCATTCCCGAGGTAGGAGGCGAGGTTGCATGAGCTCGGTGATCCCCTTGAGATCACGTGAGCTCTGGCCAACACGTCTCAGGCACCTCCCGAAGCGAGGCAGGCTTAAGGCAGACGATGACGCCATATGAGCTCGAAGGTACTCAGTAATCCTTGAGCTCCAGGCATTCCCGAGGTAGGAGGCGAGGTTGCATGAGCTCGGTGATCCCCGAAGCAATACTGTCTCAGATACCCCTCCCTTGACTTCGTACCACCTTCGTATTAAAAGCAGAGCAGATCTTTTCAGAATTTATACGCGTCTCCGAAGAAATACATCTTTGCAAGGAAACATAGACAGATTTCAGCTCACCTCAACTCGTAAAATCATTCAAGAATGGTGCACACGCCAGTGTCTGCACCACTGCTACTTGAGCAGTAGTTTATTTATGCCAGAGGTCATCTAAACGAAAGTAAAGAGGAGGAGGTGGAGTTTACGTTTGTCAAGAATTGCCGTTATTGTCGTTACCTCTTATTCACTGCCTTAGTTGGTTCAACAACCTTCAAAAATATTCGCGACCGCATGCTAGCTCCCCCTTATAACCTAATGAAATCCTGGTTGCGAGCCTGCTGCCTCCCCCAAACCTTAATCTTGCATCGTAAAGACGGCAACCATCAAAACCGGTAAAGAGATAGCTGATCGGAACATCGTCACTCCTCAACACAAAGCAGTAAAGGAATTGGAACACTTATCAGAACTCACCTGGTGGTTCGCTACGACGACGTACGGTCCACTTGTGCTATAAAAATAATCAACGTGTCTTGCCTCGCATCGCACTCCTGTCCATCGTGAGAATATATGGAAAAGGTCGAATATCAATTTGGCCGGCTTAGAAACAAATTAACAATTAAGGATGCAAAAATTCATAAGTAAGGGGTATGAATGCAACTGCAATGGGAGAGATAAAACGCGAAGAAAGCTGCTGTCGTTTGCTGCAAGCAGATTAAAAATAACTAAAAACAGATATAGTTAGGAGAAGGCCCTCTTCTAATTATTTCTCAAGTTGAGCATTTTCCCAAGCATTATTCTAAAACTGTTATTCTGTTTCATACACTTTACCCTTATTTAAATGAACATTAACTCCAAAAGCGAACCAGAAACAGCGCCTTCCGCAGCTTTAGTCAACAGTCATTCGCAAATTGGATATCTTCCGCAAAAAAATGTTCAGGCGAAAAACGTCCCGATATTTTAGAGTCGTTTTAATTCACTCCAATCAACAGCTATTCCTGATTTCTATCTACTGAACATTATGTACACTTCCAGCCCTCCTCTCCTTCAATTTATACCTCATCCGCATATCTTTCTGCTGTCTCCACGACCGAAAAACTTATTCACCGTTCTTTGCTTGTTGTTTTTTCTTCTTGTACGTGAATATGCAAATTTATATATACATACACATATGTATGCATATATAGACGTATGCGGGAAGACCTGGGTTCGATTCCCGGCTGCTTACCCGTCGGATCGCCAACAGGCTGACCACCAGGCGTTCCGAAACCGGTCGAAACAATCATGCGTGTGCATGGTTGTCAGCTGCATCGGTACGGGAATCGATGAAATTACAGCTGCCTTTGCATCCCTTTGCACATATACATATACTTGGACATATGTATTTACAAGGGTGTCGGCTTGATATGTATTCTTACCGTCATGTGCTCTTTCTTTAATCTGTGAATAAAAACTATTAAGGAAAAATGCTTTCACACCTATACGATCTTATTTTTAAGGACATGAGGCGATGGCTAGTCAATTATAATCTGAAAGTCAACTGGACTGTTAGATAATCGAATTCAAGTTACACAGCGACGTAGAAAACGACATGCAGTTCCAAATTAACCTCAACGCCTAGTTCACAATTTCAAAACTTATAAACCTCTCAATTTTTGGTCAAAATTTTTATTTTTTCCCAAAGCGGATGCATATGTGGGGCGTGGTTGTTCATGCGTACTATAAGTAAGCTGTTAATGGTGCGTAGGGGATAAAATTTATAAGAGCTGCAGCATCGAACGGAGTACGTTCTCTTGTCGAATGAGGGTGTGCGCAACCGACATACATAACTTATTGCAGTTCCCACGTTGCCAGGAGATATAATCGAGCGAAGGGGGGCTGTAAAATCAGAACTTTAACAAAAGTAGACTGCTGGCTTGAAAGTTTCGAGAATGCATGTGTTCCATATTAATGTGACGGAAGCGGAATTTTATCAAGCCAATACAACGAAAAAAGATGATCTCAGAGATATGAAATTTGGATGACGCGTTCTATATTTCAACATCACACTTGCAAACGCACGCTGGGATGAAGCCATTGAGAGCTTCTTACCTCTTTCACCTGACACAGTAAGCGATTCTCACGTACTAATCACCTACAGCCAACTCATTCAAACAACTCAATACCGCAGCTGCTCTGCCCACCAAAATAAGCGACGTTTCAGTCCTTGAAATGGCGTTGAGTCTCACAGCGTATTTACACATTTTAATCACACTCCCTCCTCTCTATCTTCTCGCGGGGTTCCCCATCTTCGCGCCAAACATACAAGTTAGTGGGAGGAAAACTGGGATGAGAAATGAAAAGTGACGTACGTCTCCGAAGAAATGAACAGGTGTGCAAAGCACGCAACACACAACAGCGTTAGCAATAATCGAAAAGTAGAGCGCAGTCATCTTGACGAAGTAGCGAAATACGGAATTGCTGCAGAGCAACCAAATGACGAGGGCCGTGAGCAGCAACGCCGTCACTGAGATGCACACCCAACATTGCCACTCCACTGTCTGCCTCATCATGAAGTCTGTGCGTGAAACCGATTCTTACTTCACATCCAAGCCGTCGCAATACCATCCAGATTATACGCGCTTCGCACAACGCAGCACCCACATCACTCCAACCAAATACTTTCTTACAACTCTATCATTTTTGGGCACCGCGACGTCCCCTACCTACTAATTTAGCTAAATTGTACAGCCGCCCCCTGCATAGGGAAAGCGAGAACCGAATGGCATTCGCGCTGATGTGAGCATTTTTAAAAAACACTTCCCGTCGCCACTACCCGGTGGTGACGCGAATCATTTTTCAACTGTTTTTCAACATTCTTAGCAAATCCCCTGCAAAACACGTTACAACGACTTTAAGGCACAAATCGTGTTGGAGGAATCTGGCCATTTTTAGAATCTGCTAAGTAGACAAGACTCGTTCTAAGAGGCTTATTAAATTTTAGCAACGCACTAGCACTAAACGTCTGAAGATGAGTGGGCCGGAAGGGTGCAGAACCATAATTCAACGCGCCATGGGTCTAGAATGATGACGTACATGCTGCGTTCGCCTGTGGGAGGGGATCGCTGATCGTGTACGAAACGGTGTCCGATTCATGAGTTTCGATTTATTTAGCATGAGCGTGCTGCGGCGAAATAATGTAAGATACGAGTAGGTGGATTGTTTGTGTTAAGTAAACCAGTGGATAAGTTAGCTGAAACGTTCATAACACATACCATAATACATTTAGCTGCACAAAATAGACAGTATAACTTCTAGTGTCACCGCAGCTACAAAAGTAGGCAAAAAAATCGATTGAAAATAAAGCATACGTAGAACGACCAGAAAATTAAACGTGCAGGAAATTTGAATGCACTTTAGTGCAGTTGCGGACAGCCTGCAAGCACTTCTTGCATCTAGTTTGAAAGCAGCTAGTTTGGGGAACGAAGCTGCCAAAGCGCATATTGCACCAGCCCCTCGCGTGCATCCCCACCTGTATAATTATGTCACACAGCAACGTAGGCCACGACATCATTTTCATATTTCTGCAGATGCGTTTTACCATAGCGTACAGGGATGGCCTGTGATGATGTCTTATACAACGGTAGAGTTCACAAGCTGGAAGTTAAACTGCAATATACGAAAGAGTGGGATAGAAAACATCAATGGACGTGTGCAGCGATTCAAAAATGCGCGATTCTTTGAAGTTAACTTATATTCAAGAGGAGAACCTCTGTTGTGCCCCCTTCCTCCTCCACCAAATTTTATGGCATTAAAAATCCTGTATAAAAGTCTCAGTCTCCCTCTCTCCTCTGGAAATCTGGATGGGAAAACAACGAAATGAAGCATAATTTAGAGATAACATTTCCTGAGGTGGTCGTCAAATGGGCAATTAGATCGAAGTTATCTAGCCCGGATGAGATAATAAGCGCAATGAAACAAAGAAAAAAGTTAAAAGATCGGCGTAAATGAAAGTAAGGTGAAGAAAAAGTAACGAAAGTGTAGCATGTGCTTTTAAAAAGCTCGTTTCCCTCGTTGGCACGGACGGTTCTTTTGCGAAATGCAAAGAGGGCAAAAAGAACCGCTCTGGAAAGAATCTGATACGACATGGATCAATAGTTGCAGCAGCAGTTAGTTGTAGTATTAGTTGTAGTTGTATTTAGCTCTAATGCATCATTTGTTTTGTTTTTAGTTACTCGGTTCTTTCGGAATTATTGGCGACCTGGAAAAGCGCGATCTTATTGATTAGGCTTGTATTTTTCTATGTACTAGTCCATTTGTTGTTGTTTATTGCATTTATTGTTTTGTCCGGAAAGCGGTTTGAGTTACTTTTAATGAGAAGAGATGCATTTGTTGCCGTATTGCGTCCAGTTGATTTATATATCTATAGGCGCAGAGTGCGCTCTAATTATTGATAAGGTCAGTTCCTGCATATATTCGTTGAGCAATACGAAATCGTAATTTTTGAAGGTTGCGGAGGAAGAAGATAAGGATACGCTACGCTATTTATATCTAGACAAGGAGTGGGCATGATATTTCAGTACTGTTGTTCTTACTTTCTTTTCCACATATGCACAGTCGGGTTTTTTTTTCTCATATTTTATTTATGTTTTGTCGTCTCTCTCAAATACAGTTGAAAGGATGGAGAATTTCCTTGACAGGTGAGACTTATCAAACGGCGCTCCATATGCGTCGCGCTCTTCATTCTTTAGTCTTTTTGATTACTTGCACTGTACAATTTGACGTCGGGTAGTCCTCCATATGCTTCCCATGATCCTATTAGTGCTGAACATATCACTGAATTAAAAAAATAAATCGGTGAGAGTTCAGTAGGTACCGAGGCGGTATAGTACGTTACGTAATAATGATCAATGATCATGAATGTTAACGCGATTTGCAACATTGGCACAAATTGTTTTGTATAAATGCTAGTGAAAGTGCACATTTTTTAAAATCATGTGCCATATCCACAATTAATTAAGTAGGGCGAAAAAAGTAGATGCAGGAAATGTGAGTGAAATGATACGCGAATGAATGGATGGATAGATGGATGGGTAGATGAATGAAAGAGTGAATGAAAGGGAGAAGTAGTGAAAGGGGAAATTTGTAACCTAAAAATATCGACTTTAGGACGAATATGGTAGTTTAAGTTGGTGGATCATTTGCCTCCACGGCCCCCCTTGCTCCAGGAGTCCATATTTTCAATCCGCCTTCCTATTTTTCATGGCCGGAAAATAACTTCCTGCGACAGAACTGCAGTTCCCTACCATCCTCCCGCAACTGGCGATCCCTTGATCCTATCATTTACGGATCAAGGGGTCGCCAGTTTAGGTCAGTTCAACGCTTTGTATTCTTTCATTGGATTGCATTCTCTATGAAATATAACACTGTTATAATAGGACGAAAATAGCAAAAGTTTCATCGCACGAACCGTGAGACGATGTGCGGATCAAACTGAGCTTTTGAACAAAGGCTCTCATATGAAAGATTTTACTGACAGTTTAGTAATAAAATCGCATAGTATTTATGTGGTGCCTGCACTTCTCAAACAGAATCTCACAAGGTCACTCATTTTCTCACTTTTTGGTCGGATAAAATGATTTCTAGAGGCATGCATTAGAGAGTGCCACAAACATTTCGTGATGTCAGCTGTTCAGTTAAAGCCGTTTATGCACTAGGCAAACGCGTAGTACATAAGGTCTATGTAGACAGAGGGCATCTTGAGCCCGTAAGACAGAAGATTCTGCTAATTCGATGAATACTGCGTTCCTCTGCCGACCGTTATAGTCAGTAAATGAGCATTTTCAGTGGATAAGTTACGTTAATTCAACCCTTCGTACTGTTTCATGGAATTCTATTTTCTGCGAAAAATAACAGTGTTGAATAAAGAGGAAAGTAGCGCAAGTTTCATTACACCGACCGTGAGACGATGTGGAGGTCAAATAGTGAGCATATCATGAATTTCGAGATAATGCCGTCATTGTGGAGCAAATTTTGCTCGATCCGCTAAACGTTAGGAGTGGTAGTTAGAGCTGATAATGTACAGAATTCGTCTGGATGACCTCATCTCTCGACAAAATTCCTCGAGAACCAGCGTTCGGCGGAAGCCAATTAGCGCCAGCATGCTGCGTGACTGGGAGGCGAACTCGGAACTGGTCGCCGAATATGTCGAAAACGTGCTCGATTGACGGAGGGCAAGCTCAGCAACGCCTCTTATCACCCAGCTACACTTCAAAATGCATGGAAAATAGCCTGAGAATGGCCTTAAGTCATCAACTGTGAAAAATTCGGATAATATGAATAAAACGGCGTGAATGGGTGCACAAAAGTTTAAAATGTGACCTCATGAACAAAGAAGTGAGATTTTATCAATCGCTGATCTCAGATCACCAAAATTTTCGACATTCGTTTCTCTCCATCTTCATTATTTTGCTGTGGCTATCCTGACAATCACTTTTCGTCCTTGGCTGGTCTCCTCCATCAACACATCTTTTTGAAGTGATCTTTATCTATTAGACGAGATATCTGCATGTAAAACTGACTCTTTTACTTTCACTAGATGGGCAAATAATGTCCCAACGACAATACAAAATTCACAGTTCGTAATCCAGGAATCGCATGCGTCGTTGCGCTAGGCGTGTACAGACGTACACAACGTACACAATAGACAATCGCGAACCGGTGAATCATGAATGGAACCTAATGAATGAATGAAACGAATCATAAATGAATGAAACGAACACCTGTGCAATGTTTGATTTATGAATGCACTTTCTCGCTAATTGGTTGCTTATGTCTTTATATTGCGTCGTAATTTCCACAAGTATAAAACCTGCCATGGCAATAATATTTCGACGACCTCACCGTCACCTGAAGAAGACCAGCGAACATGTAAGAAATGCAGCTCGGTACATCTCAGAAATTTTCTGATCGCGTTTTGGGTGACCGAGAACATGTTAGCGTATTTGTGACTTCGTATTTTTTCCTTTTTTTTGAAATGTTTCATCTGTTCGCTCTTTCTGTGGTTGAGAATTTGGCTCGATGCAATCAGGCTTCTATTCTATTAGAGCATACATCTCTCGTGAATAAACGTTTTAGCAACTACGGTTTGTACACCCCCTTTCCCCCTTCGCTGATGGCCAAGATGTAGCGAGAAAACTGTGCTCTCAAAATCAAGCAGATAACGTTTCAATGAAGCTATTGGTAAAAAGAAAAAATTCGAAAGTCGAATACGGCATTCGCTGAGAAAGACTTCCGAAAGTCCCAACTCCTCCCAAAAAATTCCATTTTTGATTAGGCAAAGCGACTGCTTCGTTGAAACTTATTTATTTGGGTTCAAATTAAAATATATGAGATACGAATAAGAAGATAATTTCAGTGTTGCTTAATCACAGCATTGCAACATAACTAATCGATTTTTCGCCAATGTAAGAGAACGTTTCCTTTGATGTTGACGAGAACTGAGAGAAGAATTGCTCGTACTTAGCCACTCCTTGGCCGAGTAACCGCCATTTTGCGGATGAGAATAATGAGAAACAGCATTATTCTCATTCCCAAAATGTTCGATTCAACTTTTTTTTTTGTTCAAAGCTAGCCTATTTCCACATTATGAGCACAGGGATTTTTGATGCATCTCGGCGGATGGAGCCTTCTCCTGGTATGCGAACAGGCTCGCGTTCGACTTCCGGCTCCGCCGGCAGATGATCACCAGCAGGCTGACCACCGCCACCAGGAGGTCCAGAATTCGTCACAACAATCATGGAAAGCAAGAACCAAAGAAATGACCTTCAGTCCTAGCCTGGTTGCCATCTGCATAGATGAAATCACAACTGCCTTGGAAGTCATGCATCTTCGATCAATTTAGGGGGTAGTGAGTTTCATAACGACACGACCATGCTTTTACACCAATTTCTTCTCTCGTTAAAAATTATTTTTTTGAAAATATCATAACGCGTTCGTGAAATGAGTCCGGATGGGAGCGGAAACAATTTGTTGATCTCGACATGAATAACGTTAATGAAACAGCTAAAATCTTTCGCAGTCCGAATTCCACACTTTTTTTCGAGCGATTCTTGCATCTTAACGTTCCGGTCTTACCATCTCTTTAATTAACCTTCGAGCAAAAGGACCAAACCTTTCTTGGAATACTTCGGCAATGGCCTAGACAAGTTTTGTAGCGTAGCATTCCCGATTATTACTGTTGCGAGCAAGTACAGCTGTCAAGAACAGTGCCCCGCATCGATGCCAGCAAATGCCGTGCTTATATGCTTGCACTGCTTGTAGTTGGCTGTGCGATGAAGCTGGCGACAACCCTTGCGCAAATCAGTAGCAAAATAAAACGCTTCTGAGACCGCCCGAGATCATCTGCGGTTTACGTACCTACTGCGCAGGCGCATGCCTTTCGGAGACAACCGAACAGAAGTATAGCTTCTTAAGCGCTAGAAGGTGCTCAACATTGACTGTACAGTTGAACAGCCGTAAACGTGGAGCCAACGGATGTCGCCAAGCTGCGAACGGCCCTGTACGAAGTAGCGCCTCTCGTGGTCTGTGCAGTCCGCCTCCGATCTGGTACGCAACAATACGTCGCAACAAGAGCAGCCGACTTCGTACGGAGCCGATAGCAACTAATGAATCTGACTGGCTGAACAAAATATGGGGAATATGAGAAACGAGATGGTGTGGGAGCACACGTACGATGATGAACGAGCGGTGAGACGTCTGGTATGCAAAAGTGTGGCGAAATAGTGGTGAGTATACTGCGAATATGGCCAACTGTACGCTCTAACGCACGCCTTGCTAGAACTTTTGAAGCAGTTTAATATACTGGAAGAAAGGGCGTTGTTTCAAACAATTCCGATTTGGGCACACTATTTTAAAATGCCCACTCCATTCCATGTCTATGATGATTTTGAGCTGTAAGAGATTGAGTGCGTGAAAATCGTCAAAATACGAATTCCCTCCTGCCTTTGAAATTAGTTTGTCGCCTGCTTCGCGAGTGACGACGTGTGTGGTCGCCTAATCAATTTGCTTGCATGGAAGGTCGGGGTTGAGGAGCATTGTGACTCGTGGGTTTTTTCCTGTGGTCTTTAAAACAAAGGTACATTTTTACGATATGGAAGATCTGATGAGGACATGGAATAGCACGAAGCAATTTTGTGCGAATTACAGGTTAGTGGAGGTGGAAAACAAATATTACATTGTTTAAAATTTACCGAGTAGAATCGTTGTTTGCCGTAACGGTGCGCTCGTCGGAGATGTTGGCGTCATATTGTGTTGCACTAACGTCGAGGGCTTAATTGTGAAACTGTGAAACTTTTTAGTTCAGTTCAGCAGAATGTCGAAAGCAGATGCTGGACGTCTGATCCACATTGCGAAGAATCGAGAAAGAGCAAAGGAAGCGATCGAACAACGCCGCAAGAAGATCGAGGAGGAGACCAACAGTTGTAAGTTTATCTTCGTTCTACGTTTCCGTGGGAACATTTGTAGCTACGATGGGCGTTCATGGTTTTTGCTCAGTACCTAGCAAATCTTCACTCAGCCGACCGGATCATCACCTTCTTCTGCTGCCTTCCCCCAACCCTCCCCTTCCCCCCCTCCCCGTCTTACCCTTCCTTCACTACAGCCCCATCTTGGAGCACAATGTCAGGGATCGAAGCATCTGCCATCCGAACTGAAACATCTGCTCGAAAGTTTCGACGGCAAGCGTCTCTGGAGAGCCACGTTGAAAGTGTTGCACGCTCGTAGGTATGACCATACACAACAAGTTATAAAGGTGAATGATATCATTCCACTTGTGCTTGTAAACATTTCAAACGTGCAGTGAATTTTAAGTGAAGACGGGCATAACGTCAAAGTTCACTGCAAACTACGATGCAGTGGAGGAATCACTGAAGTCGAGCACGGTCGGCCTTGTGACGCTTGATGAAATGAGAGAGAAACAAAAAGACGTCGTGGAGATGAGGTCCATGCTAGCTTTTTTTTTGCTTTTAATCCATCTGAACGTCAAATCGATTACAGCTCGATAACAGGACAACTCGTTTGTCGAGAGTCCGAGGGAGAGTAGGAATGGCTTGGATCACGAATCATGATTTTTGTGATACCAAGCTTAGGGACTCTCTGCTCAGTTTTGTTGCGGGTGGACTCCACCGCAATGAGATGATCAACACAAAATGAATAACTGAGAGTTTCGAAGTATCGAACCTGTAAACTGTTCTTATGCGCTGTTAGCATCTTTATGCTCGCTCTTCTGTGTCACTTTCAAATTTGCCGGTGAGCGAAGTTGTTTATGTTTATTGCACTCCGGAATACCTAAAAATAATGTTCATGCCAAGAATGTGGACTAAGTGGGCTCCAAAAAATATCGTCTACTGATACCTCTTTGTTAGACTGGGGAGGCG
>JPKZ01001579.1:276309-334897 GCA_000803305.1 Toxocara canis
GGGAAGAGGCAAAGGCGCCACTGCATGCTAACTTTCGAACATAATGGATGGTTCAGAACCAGGCGTTTTACATCACCTATCGCTTCAACCATAGGTGTGCATTGCGCGTGTTCGGATTGCATAACTATGTTCTCAGAGAAATTCCAGTATAGAAAATTAGCCCGAGAATTGGTCGCCGTTGTGAGATTCGAAATGCTAACCAATGCGGTGCAGTTTATGCGTTGTCACTTCGGAGAGATTAGCATCGTGCACTTGCGAATGTTCGCCATATAGGCTTTTGTGTTTAGAATGGCAGCTGTGTTAAGTGCATGCTAGAGCATTGAAGTTTTCTCTGCGCTTGTGTATTTATGCCTCGCAAACCTTATAAATTCTGCCGGAGTACATAATATCGTTGAAGGGAAACGCAGATCGCTACAGACGCAAAAGGAAAGCTACCAGCGAAACCGAAGAAGGCGCATCAACGAGACGCGAAGGCTAGTCAGGTGCTGCCGTTTTTTACAGTTGTTTGAAATGCTTCGATCCTCGCGAAACGAGGACCACGTCGAGGGGCAGTTGGCGGCGGAAGGATGCGGTGAAGAGATGTGGCAAGGAGTTGCCGGGTAACCTGCCCAAGAATGATTGACCGGGGGGGGAGGGGGTCGTGGTTGGGTTTTTGAGTTGTATCATCTTTCATATTATCTAATCAGGGTTAGTAAGACGGAATGAACGAATGCTTGCGGTGACGAGGCTGACAGTGGTGACGCAATGTGGCTGCGCCAACGGAGAATAAAAAAAATTGAGACTAAACTAAGCAGCGATTTGCTTTCTTCTGTTATGGAAGCAGCAGCCGAGCGCAAGCAGGTCTTGAAACGATTCGATATATGTTTCTCTTTTGCCTTGTTTACCCTCGTAAGGAAACTGAGGGAACCTAAAATATTCTTATCTGTTGGTATGGAAGTGCAAGGAGAAGAATCTAAATTTATTGTGACTTGAAGGCTGCGGGGAAGGATAAGGGGACGAAATGTTCCGTGGCGCCTGCATATGATATGTAAATGCACGAGAAGTATGAAATATGCCCAAAGAGGGTAAGCAGCTTGGAAAGAACGAGTGGGATGAGGGGTGACTGATGGAAGCAAATGATATTTTTGTGCATTTTATTATTTTGATAACAAAAAATTTAAGGAAAAGATCACCAAAGCGGGGAAATTTTTCGCTTCACATGGGCGTATGGTATTGCCCGATCTTAAATTTTCACACTTCTTGGATGTCTCAGCGGGACGTCACCGTAGGCAGTAGTTGCTTACCAGTGTACTCGTTGTAGACTCATGCGGCTGTTTCAGAAGAGAGTTCTTTCATTTGCCTTCGAAGATGAAGAAGAAGACGACGAAAAGGATGCAAATATTTCTCTTCCTCATAAAAAGGTCTTTATTTTATCTATGAAGTGATGCTTCCCTTACGTTGTAACCCTGTTCTAGGCACGAGATATTTGCTAAAGAGATTCACCACCTTTTAGTCCCGCCCAGGTTCTCAATCGTTCCCACTGATTACTTATTATGTGTGGTGCGGCAGCGTTGCTGGATGGATACTGTGTTGTATGACTGACATGTTTCGAGTTTCAGAGAGTGGGTATGGACCCGACAGTAGATACTGCTTTTCTACCCGATCGAGAACGCGAGAACGAATTGGCCAAGTTGACGCTTTAAAATTCATTTAATTGCAGGAACTTAGTTCCTCACGTGTTTTTCTTGTTTGAGCTGCTTTCAAGGAGGGATCGGAGCGGGTGTATGTTCATTTTAAGATTTGTTCATTAAATCCATACGTTTATCTCCTTCTGCATGCTGCAGCTGGGTTATTTAGAATCAATCGTTGTAACTAACCAGTTCCATGCAAGTTGTCTGCATATACATGTATGTATATACATATACATGCAAATGGTGCTGTAATTTCATTACATACATATACATATAATGTGCATACGTATATGTGATGTGTATACTGTAATTTCATCGATTCCTGTATCGATCCAGCTGACACCCACGCGTGATTCTCATGGCCAGTTTCGGAACGCCTGGTGGTCAGCCTACTGGCGATCCGTTGGAGAGCAACCGGGTGTCGGACCGGGTCTTGCCGCATATGATGCGAAAGCTCTACTGTTGAGCCACTGCCAGCCCATGTATATATATTGTATCTATGTATATATTTGTACATATGCATATACATATATATGCATATGTACATACATATATATATGTATATACATATCTACATATATGTATACATATATATATATACATACATATGTATATATATATATGTATATATATATATATATACGTATACATATTCATTGAAGTCAATAGTTCTGTTCTCACAACTTCTCACCCTGCGATTGTACCAAAGGACGCTTCGCAAACGTGAACTTTTTTGAAGGTTAAAGGAGGATTTGGCTAAGGAATGGCAGGCGCTGCAAGAGAAGGAGAAAAACGAGGAAATCAATGTGGCATTCGCCTATTGGGATGGATCGAGTCATCGAAAGGATTTACGTATGAAGAAGGGGAACACTATCTCCCAATTTCTTGCTCGAGCTTTGGAGGTGAAGGTTGATTCCATTGTTTCAAGTGGAAAACAAAGAGAAGGTGCATTCAGGCTGGAAAGCAGTTTTCTGATTAATTTTGCTTGGCGATATCGCTACCATCGTTTTATGGCCCAAACTCAATCGGATATTTTTCTAATAAAACAAAAGCCAATGTTTGCTCTTTTTTGCGCGAGATGGCAAGATGGGACGTTGAGCGAGATAACAATTACATGTGATTGGAGCAGAAGTTTTTAGCGTACTTTTAACGCCGTACTGTGATTTTGCGCTCGGTTAATCATCGTTTCTAAATACATTAAACGCGTATCGCATCTAGATATTATCGTCTTCTCCATTTCCTAGCCATTTGCCCGCTTTTCGGATTTTTAATTTTGTTAAACACGCGCCCTCCTTTTTTTAGTGCAGGAAACTTTAAGTAGTGCCTATTTTCTTAGGCTTCTCGTGAAAAGACGCCGCCGACGGGTTCAGCAGCATTCTGGGAAATCTGTAGGTCGCAGTAAGCAGTATTTTATGATATATATTATGATGTTAACGAACGAAGAAAGCTATGCAGTGCTGAATTGCTTGCATACATATATGAATTTACAAACTCCCTTCCCTTTATCTCTCTATCCCCCTCCACCATCACGTTTGCGACCTGAAGTTTAATTTGCGTCCGTTTTACGGCCCCATTTTGTATCGTGCTATATTTATTTCGTTTTTTTTTTAGATCTCTCCATCTTTTGACGTTTTCCCCATTTTTTATCGGGGGGTTGCAGCATTAATTGGGGATCGGATTGCCTGTTACGACTGCCGTCAAGATCCCTTTCCCTCGAAGTGGATTTTAGGATCATCTGTATCTATTGCATTCTTGCAGATTCTGAAGCGTGAATTCAGTGAACTAAGGCCGGCCGTTCCCGAGAACTTGATGTTCGTTAAAGAAGATCTTATAATACCTCATTTCTATACGTAAGCTGTCTTCCACGCATTGATAAATTTAAATGCGCCTTATCGATTGTAGCAGCTGTGGTTATAATGTAATCAACCGTAGAAATGCTGCTACCCTTACTTCGGCTTGCCTATTCTGGCAATTTCTCTCTCTTTCTCGGTTTCTCCCTCCCCCTCCCCCTCCCCTTCCCCTCCTCAAAGTGGAAAATGGTCGGGAGCCGGGGCTGGATTTAGGGCCAAGACCATAACGATTGGGAAGAGAATAGCAAAAGTAGTGTGCAGAGAGAAGAGGAAAAAATCGAAGGAAAAGGAAACAGGGTCGGTTAACGACGCAGATGATGTAGCTGAAAGTTGACATCGCAACCGAGCCCATTTCAGCTGAGAGCAGGTAGTTTATAGTGTAACGCGAGTGGCACTACTTGTCCAACTTTTCATTTGTGACTACCTGAGTGTTGGGTGAGACTTTACTTGTATGTTTATTATGGACCATACTGACACCAGATGCTTATTAGGGGACTGTTGATGAACACCTGTTGTATTCGAAAGGGTGCTTTTTTGAACTTAGTATATTGCTTTGGTTGTTCGTTCCACTGCCGGCCCGAACGAAGTATTTGATACTAAATGTGGCAGTGCTTAGGAGAATCGGCTGGTTTATTAGGGAATGGGGGTATGGGTTATGCATCTTTTACGCATACCGTAGTAGTTGGTTGTAAAATGAGATGGCTAAAATGAAAGCGCAGGCTGTAAAATGGCTCGCATTTTGCAGTGCGGCGCAGTGCCGCTGTGGGTGTCGATTGTGCAGTGATTTTAGATTCCAAGATTTCATAGCAACAAAAGCGATGGGAAAAACTGGTCCTCTTTATGAGTTTGACGCTGCCGGTGAAATTCGATTACGACAAGATGCTGCTATTGATTGCGGGGAATCTCATCCGGTCAAGGTGCGCTCTTATATTCTGCACTTTCTTTCAGGTCTTTGGAGTACAAATAATTAGCTAAATGAGAGATGGTTCCATTAGTCGCTTTCTTATGCTCCTTTGCTTTGCATAGCGCCCTCGAACTTACTGTAAAATTGGCCGTCACCATCAACGTGTATGCATGGTGTGTCACCTCATCGAAGTTCTCTGTGCAGTTCAACTCGTGAAGTGAACAACTGACGTATCCTGAAGCAAGGCACTAAATAAATTTTCCGTTGACAGATGAGATACAACCTCGGCAGCTTGCAGCTTTAGATCATGGTTGCACGTCGATGCGTGTGCTGCTGCCTTAGTTATGTAACGTCGATATTCTCAATCTGAGAATGCAAATCTTGCTAAGAAAATAGTATCCTCAGTATTTCCTCAGCTCAGCCTTGAGCCATAGCGGTTTTGAATGAAGGTTTATCAGTTCTAAAGTGCACTGAAACGTTCTTTACGTCTTTGAAGCCTTTTATCAAAAATTCTTAGAAATGTCGGAGGATTATTCGTTTATGGATGTCAACTCTAGTTTTCGTTGTATTACACGTGCCTCACCTCCATATGTTTTTCTGTTTGGACATATTGTGGATGCCTGCCTGTGCCCAGACCATGGTTGCGGTAAGTGGCATAATGGGTTGCCCATATCTGGTCACTGTGGCCTCTACCTCCGCCCCCCCCCTTTTTTTTTTCCCTCCTCTGTTTTCTTCATGACAAGATGTGGGGGACCTGAAGCCTGTGAGGAGGAGCCGTTGAAGATTACGATCCTCTTTCAGCGCACTGCAACAGAGCTGGGTATTCTAGTCGGATTAACTCTGCTTAAGTTGCAGGTGGTACTGCGAAGTTGGTATGAAAAGAATAAGCACATCTATCCGGCATCACGCTGGGAGGCGTTTGTTCCAAACGTGCCTCACCTCCATATGTTTTTCTGTTTGGACATATTGTGGATGCCTGCCTGTGCCCAGACCATGGTTGCGGTAAGTGGCATAATGGGTTGCCCATATCTGGTCACTGTGGCCTCTACCTCCGCCCCCCCCCCTTTTTTTTTTCCCTCCTCTGTTTTCTTCATGACAAGATGTGGGGGACCTGAAGCCTGTGAGGAGGAGCCGTTGAAGATTACGATCCTCTTTCAGCGCACTGCAACAGAGCTGGGTATTCTAGTCGGATTAACTCTGCTTAAGTTGCAGGTGGTACTGCGAAGTTGGTATGAAAAGAATAAGCACATCTATCCGGCATCACGCTGGGAGGCGTTTGTTCCAAATAAAGAGTACCGAAGGACTATCGATGATCTCACAACCATCTAGATATCAATTAACATATGTACTGCCACTTCATAAATCTGTGTGTCGGCAATAACGCCAATGACAAAAACAAGAGCCTATTATAACAAAAGAAGTACATACGACAAAGACGCGTCAAGTGGTTGCATTTCTTTAGCAGTAGGTTGACGTGGCTTTATGTACAATGTAGTCCCGAAACGCCAAGGTGGTATGTAAGATGAAGGAGGAAGGGCACTGAAAGTCTTGCCAGTGTGTAAGTTCATGAAACAGAAACTTATCTTTCAGTGGGGAAGAGATATGCAAGAGAATTATTGCTGCCAGTTCCTGGTGTTTATATTGTTTTGCAAAATTTTCGTAGGAATACTATGTCGTTATTTTCCTCGAAAAACCGGGGTTCATGAGAATAAGTACTTTGACACAGCGTCGTTTCCGACTCGTCGTTTTCATGCGCCGCTCGCCATTGATGAAAATTCTTAACTTAAATATTCGGAGTGTCAAGCAGGTCATTTGTTAAGGTTCTTTTTATTGCTGCCGTCTCAATGGGAGTACTGCAAACTGCAGGTCTTTTTTGACGCCTTCAGATGCATGTGGTTTCTCCGGCTGGTTTTTGGATTTCTTCGGAATCGGAAGCTACGCGTTACTATGAGATGTAGCCTGTTCTCGAGGGAGAAGTAGTGGGTCGACAGACAGGCATAGGTGGCCATTCGTATATACGCTATGTCGCCATAATACGTTTCGCAAGAAAAAACGCCTAAATGCATGAAAATGACCAGTTGCTTATGAAGTTCTGGATTTCAGAATGGCATAAATATATTTTTTGGCATGACGACATTGACGGTTTTTCGGTATCAGTGCTGATTCGAACCAGTTCCATTGTTCTATAGCTGCGATAGTTTCACATTTGCCGTGACTTGATCACTGCTTCTTACTGTTTTTCGCTCCCTGCCACTGGGAAGCAACTTGAGGCTGTTATCCTCTGAGGTACGCAGATATGCAAACAGCAACTGAACACTTAAAATTACTTGTTCCATAATGAATATCAAATCGCATCATGGCAAGGCGCACGCACACAAAACCGTTGTAGTACTGGCATACAGTGAGTGACAGATACATGACAGGTGATGGATCTACATCGGGGTCCGTCAGCCTGTACGGGTAGTGGGGTGTGCTCGATGTATGAGTGAGTAATGAGATTTTCCTCTAGGAAGGAATTACACATAGTGGTTGTGCAACGGTCATCACTGACGTTTGGCATGTTAAGCGTGGAGAGGGGGAGGGTAGTGAACTGGAGAAGGTTGATCATGCCTAATATAAGAACTACCAAAGTAGGGACTACTAGCGACGCAGTCACGCGATAGATGATAACGTTAGGGGCATATGCATTAATGTTATCCGACGTGCTAAATGTACCCTTCTATAGGGAGAACTTGGAAGTCGAGTTTTTTTTTTTTTTTTTTTTACCATTTCTTACTCCTGCTGTCTCTGGACTAGTGCACTCAAGCGAACGGGTTTTGTGGAAGTTGCGGCACAGCGTGAAGGTAAAATTGAGCTGATCTACGGCATGAGATGTGCACATTTAATCACTTACTTTTGAGTGGGTGCTGAGTTATAAAGTGCTTTTTTATGGCCGCTGTTTGCTTTCAGCGCGCTTCTCTCCACTCTTTTTACTGCTGTCTCGTGATTGCAGTAAGCTGTTCATGCTAAGAAGATATTTGTGAAAACATTCGAGCATAATTACATTGTTTTCCTTCTGTCACATGCTTTCAGCATTGACTGCATATGGCGAAGGTGGAGTATTTACAGCGTATTCGGGACGGTGGTATATAAGATAACCAGTTCAGTTATTGCATGCTAGAAACTGTAAGGGGAAACCTGACTTCTGTCGATAACGCAGTATAATGCTTTATCGGTTCGTCAGGCAGAGATGCAGCCTGCCCTAGTTCGCATACAGCGTGCAGCATGTATTACGTGTTGTCATCCTCTCTCCCCGCAAGTCCACACGGAACGAACTTCACAGTGCCTTACTCAATGGTACCAACAGCGCGGTTGTTGTGACATGAAGATGGTCTTTCAGACCAAACCTCTAGGAAATGAATAGGAAACAAGCGCTAAGGTCCCTTTGAAAAGGAATATTCTCGCGTTTTAGTCCGTTTGAAAAAGTTCAACAGCATGAAGCTCAGCACCTCCCGATTTACCTGCATCTCCAAAAGATATTGGCATCATTTTAGACGCTTATTGAATGTTTTGACTTATTTTTGCCGTTTTCTCCACCGTTATTCTTTATCGAAGAAGTTATATCAGTCATTTTTGCTTTTATAGTTACTCGATCACTTTCTCTCATTTCACCACTCCATACTACCATCTACCACATGCAGTCGTCATACTCTAGTAGTTGCAGAGCGTGGTTATACCTCTGGTTCAAGCTAGTGGTGTCAGGTGACCTCGGTTCCTCGACATGGCCAATTTTGACGACCGTGCCGAGGAACGACGTTCCTGCAAGACTACGACGTTCCTACAAGAGTACGACGTTCCTAGGCGCTATCTACTACAACTGTTTCCTCCTTCTCTTTCCCATCTCCTGTTCCCCCTTCCACCTTCCCAGCTATAGACCTCCCACACAGAACGCCAGCTCACAACGTTTGCGCTAGTTCTGTTTATATTGTAATAGCTCGGGAATATAGGTACAGTACAACTGCATCAAAATTAAGAGAATACACACATGCGAAGCGGTCAAGTTGAGGTACGTAGGTACCGACGAGCAACCTACTACTCGTTAGAAGAATATAGTTTATAGTGAAGCAAACGGGCAACTCAGCACATCCAACAAAACTGTTTGAATCAAAAGCGCAAACAAAAGCTTCCAAGTAGAAAATTGCGCAGAAAGTACAATTCATCGAAGTGCCTTACTGGGCAGCCCACTCAAGCTCGTACAGCTCGGGCCGATTGATTTTGTATTGAAAAAGTATGGCGCTACTGCCGACGGGCTAGGCGTGATTGTGCTTAGAGCAATACCATAACAGTCAGAGGCCATGTGTTCGGTATATTATTTCGCAATTCGTACGATTCCCTTAAAAGGGATCCTCCATCTCCCTTTTCAAAAACCAGATTTCATCCACATCTAGTGCATTACTCTTGTACTTACATGGCATTTTTGAAATGAGCTTTTAGCATTTTGTTTATCCGTACACCTTGTCGAGCTTCTCGGCAGTAGCTGCTGAACGTGTTCTTAATTTGCTGAGATGAGAACTGTAGCACAATAATTTACCGGTGTCGTGGTAGGTATAAAACATTAGAACCTGTCGGGGAAATGCATTTCGTTTTCGCGAGAAAAAAACTGCTTTTGAATTTGCTGGAGCGTTAGTGGCAGTCGAAATGTGCTGGCCTTGTCATTGTTATCGGGATGTCTTGGCTGTTCGATGTAAATGTTTTTCTTATAATTCATTATCGAGAGCTGACCTTTGTTGACGTTACCAATATCAAAGACGTCGTACTCTCCTGTCGGACATACATCACTTATTTTGTTTTGTATTGTGTGAAGCAAAATGCAGTAATGCTTCAACATTGTTGGTTTGATTATCAAACGAGCACTCATTGATCGTCGGTTTCATTCTTAGTGCTAGGCGTATCAACCAGAGGTTGATGATCTGAGAGCGGACTGAACAATTTCCTGGCTTTTGGCTGGTGCCGCTTTCGAGTTTATTATTGATAAGGTCTTCTTATATGAAGTACTCTCAACAGAGGCTGTTACAAAAATATTACCTGAGAAACTATGGAATTATTTGGCCAGGCTATGCATTGCAACTTTGCAACATTGCTAGGACATTTTCATTATTGCAGCAAATATCCCAACGGCATCACCTCACTTCTGAATGTGGTTCCTATGAAACTGAAATATTCCTTTTCCAGTTAAGCTCACTTTGTTTATATTTTGTTCTGAGACCTAATCCTATGTTTATTCACCTCATAACCTGAACAGAAGGCAATTGACGTGGACTTTTATTGTTATGACGATATTTTACTATGAAAGTTTGTAACTCCTGGCGTAGCTGTATCATACGCGAATACACAGCGAGACCTCGTTGAGTGTAATCTTTTTACTTCTCTCATGAGAAATAAATAACATAGCCGAACTGAGGGCGTAAACAAATCATATATTGAGCAGTTCACTGCTTGAAGCCGAACTGAGGACGTAAACAAATCATATATTGAGCAGTTCACTGCTTGAAGCCGAACTGAGGACGTAAACAAATCATATATTGAGCAGTTCACTGCTTGAAGCCGAACTGAGGACGTAAACAAATCATATATTAAGCAGTTCACTGCTTGACCGTTGAACGAATGGACCATATTAGCTAAAACGATGTGAGCATTTTTGCAAACTTTTTCCAGCTTCAGTTGTCAGTGGTCCAGTAATTGGCCGAAAAAGAAAACGGTAGCTGGCTATCGGCTGAAAATAAAAGTTTCAAGGGCCATTTGCTAAGTGTCCTAGAGGGTTGCTCGACGCGGCGAATCCGAATATGCTAGCACAATCTAAATGATGTGTTATGTGGGTATACTAATTTAATTGGAATTGTTTTGCCACGAAGTTGAAGTGCGTACGCATGTGTCAGGAGACCAAATTTCTCCGCTGCAGCTGTTCTTGGCAACAAAGTGAAAGTGTTAGACATAGACGTCTAACGTCTTCATAAGGAGTTACCAGTTTTGCCCAACATTGAAAACGAAATGTGGAGTGATCTATAATCGATCTGTGGCAGGTTTCTCATAACTTGCAGGTGAAACGTGATGTAGAGGTTGTGAAATTGCGTGAACGTTGACTGTGAGAAAGCCTGGCGGGGGAGGGGAAAACAGGGGAAAAAGTCGAAGCGCGGTGAAAAATCTTTTAAAAAGGCTGTGAAGGCTTATGCTGCGCTCAGTAGTAATGCACACATCAGTGCTGTTTGATTGGATGAGTAGTGCACGCGTCAATGCTGTTTGATTAGCTATCATTTTACACTGTCCCAGTTGATATCGACAGAGTCTGATTAAAAAGAGCACGTTTAGAATGCAAGCATATACTTGTGCTCCATACAAAATACGGTAACAGAAATACACAAGAATGTGGCAGCAGGCTAAGAAGATGCTAGATTATGGCTTTTGGTTGGCATGGTACAAGTGTCCGATATGGTCACTCCTAGGTAACAAGTGTAAAAGCAACTTAATGTGAGCGGAACAAACTCAAGCTTGGGTCACCTAAGTTGGAGAGTTTTAGACAGAACATTTTTCGCACTACAAAAATGAGGGATAAAGTTGTGAGAAACTGGTCTGTCATGATGTGAAACGGACCCAAAGAAGAGGCACCACACGAGATCCAAGGAGGTGAGAAGGTAGTGTGGAAATTGGCCGACGAGGTAATGGTATGTAAATAATCGATCGACAAAGCTGAGTAGAGGCGACCACCATGCCGTGGTGTATGTTTCTTACAGATAAATAAGTAAAATAAACAAAAGTGCTCCTCTGTGAGTAGCAGAAAAGTTTATACATAAGAACAACTGATGACGACAGTTTTGGGGAAGAGGCAGACGAAGGCTTCCCAGGACAAGAAGTTTCTGAAGATTTTAGCGTCAGTAACCGCAGCCGCGAGGTCGTTTCGTCCAAATTTATAAGGCCTGAATGCATTTGCAGTTCACTTTATGTTTTTGCAGACTTACGGATCACGCGATAACGAGATTCACAGTTCACTGCACTTCGTCATTGGAGAATTCTTAGAAGAAATCATATTACCACAGCAAACAAATAATATGCTTACGGAAGACAATCCGGTTCGATGGGTGTGATGTTTTTCTTCTTAGTTCTTACCGCTCGGGCTTTCAGTGCGATGTCTCGATGTTACTGAGGCAATCGCACGCCGAGCAGCAGCCATCCTTTTGGCTGTTGTAGCCAGTCGTTAATACCACCCGCTAGCTGTGCTGTCAGTGGTATGGGGGGAAGCAGCCGGGAATCGAACCCAGGTCTCCCCGCATGCGAAGCGGGGGCTCTACCACTGAGCTACTGCCGCCCCGGGTGTGATGTACCTTCCTATAAAATTTCAACGTTTGCAATTTCAACCCCAAAAGTTTGCGCTCCATGACTTATTTGCGTTAATGAACATAGAAATTGGTGGCTTGTTACTTCCATCAATTTTGGATGTGTTTGCGACGGTAATTGATTGATGGTTTTACAAAGCACATTTCCGAATTGTAATTGTGAGCCAAAAACAGAACTGTCGCTAGCGACGCAGACTAGGAAAAAGTGCATAGCGTTGTGACGTGCCTGAGCGATGCAGATAGCAGGGGGTGCGTGCTAAAGAGTCCAATGCAGTACACGCATATCGCTTTCGTTGGTGTTGTGCATTGAAGAGGTCTCGTTGTGGGATGCGTCCCTGGTTGGCGTGTAAGCAGTGGTCTGGCTCACCGTCTCATAGTCACCCGATTTGTTCTTGCAAATGTGCAGTTCGCCTGCAGCTTTGCTCACCATTTCATAGTCTCCCGATTTGTTCTTTCCTGATCGCGGCATGACCGCACGCAGACTTTGAAGCGTTTTCCATGACGCCGTCATTATCGGTTTGTTGCACGTGCAGTACACCGGATACCGTAGACAGCTGAAATTATCGGTTTTCTACCTTCAAGAATTGTCGCAATTATGGTCACGAGGTTGGTGTAAAGCTATTATATCGATCCTTAATCTATTCTATTCTATAATATATACAGAAAATCACTATTTTTTTGGGCCTTGTTAACACGATAACTTTTTTTAAAATCTATAATATACACAGAAAATCACTATTTTTTGGGTCTTGTGATTTTGACCGAGTAACTGTTTCCTAGAGGTAGCAGAAAAGGGAGAGCAAGCCGTAGTGGCCCTCAAATGTAGACTCGCGGAGTTAGATTCGATGTAGAAGAAGTCACAAATCCCAGACGTTCATCAGGAGGAGAAGAGATTGACAGCAGAATTACCCCGCACCACACTTCCGCAATTCCATGGGGACCCCGTAGCGTGGAGAGGGTTTTGGGATTCTTTCGAAGTGTTGGTAGACACGCAACCAATCCCTTTGGTTACAAAGATGACGCTCCTCGCAAGCTGTTCATATGGAAAGGCTAAGGAGGCCATAGCCGAACTTCCCATTACCAATGAAAGTTATCAAGAAGCCAAGCAAATTCTAACAAAGAAGTTTGGAGACCAGGCTATAGTGAAAAGGCATCTGTATCGCACATTGCAAACGCTACCAATATGCTCGGATAAAACAAGTGATCTGAAGAGGTTTTACGATGCATTGTCCCAAGCTTGCAGAGAATTGAGAGCACTTGGTGAGCCCCTGGATAGCATCCCATTAGTGCTCTCTGTTCTCCAAAAGTTTCCTGCTTCCATTCTGGAAGAAATGCTGAAGGATAGGGTGGCGCAAGATTGGGACATGGAGTTGATAAAGGAAGCGTTAGGTAAATACTTGACAAGAAAAGAAGAGTTAACCAGTCTGCTCGATAGTGAACGCAGAACATCGGGGCGCACAGAGCTACAGAACAGGACAGCAAACTTTGCTGCAGCACTGGCAGTGAAAGAAACTAATACAGCAAGAGGATGCATATTGTGTGGGAATCCTCATTTTCCCGACGAATGTCTCATGTTTTTGACAGTCGCCAACCGCAAGCAACGAATCGCAGAACTAAAACTATGCTTCCGATACCTCCGAGAGGGACATATAGGTAGGAACTGTACGTTTACCCGGCCATGTTTTTACTGTCGCGGGAATCATCATTCCGCACTTTGTCAGCGTAAAGAAGAGGTCAACCTGTCATGGCGGAACCCGGTCGCAAGGAGGCACAACCAAGCGACTGTGCAGCATCAAGACAGATTTCCGCCAAGCGTCCCAAGGGCTATAGGAAGCGGATCATCCACCAATTGGGCTGAACAACAGTCAGGTCCAGCAGCAGAAATAGGCAGCACTTCCCAAGGTGAAACAACACGAGCGAGACAGAGGTCCTCCGAAAATTCCTCATCGAATACGGAGACAGATCGACACGTGCAGTTTAAGACCAATAGAGCAGTGGTGGAATCGGTTCAAACTAAGGAGATTTCCTTTCCTCAGGTGACCACATTTCCTGCAGGTAAAGTAGTAGAAGAGGATGGCAAGATAGGAGCTCCCAGTGCGAAGGTCTATCTCCCTACTATTCGGGTCGAAATCTGCAATCCCAACAGTGAAAATTTGAGTGTACTGGAGACTTACGCTTTGTTCGATAGTGGCTCCCAACGTACGTTCATTATGTCGTCACTCGCAGACCGGCTCGGTTTAAGTCCAGTTGCGACTGAAGTGATTTCCCTTAACACTTTCGCTTCCAAACGAGGAAAGGTACTAGAGTCTCGGTTAGTGGAGGTAGGGCTTCGGTTAAGAGGAGGTAAGACGCAGGTGATAGAAGCTAGTACGGTGCCTACACTAGTTTCGGAGCTCGTTTGTCGCGCATGGCCGTGGTCAACGAGAAAGTGAAACACCAGGAGAGGAAATGGTAGTAGCACCCGGCATCCTAATTGGATCGGACTTTTACTGGCAACTCATGGGAGATAGAGCTCCTCAAAGGCTTGTAGACAACTTATACTGCATCTCAACGAAGGTAGGATCTATGATAGGAGGAAGGATTGGGAACTATCAGGAACCCTCCGATGTAATATCATGTGAGGGGTGAGGTGAAGGCTACGGAGGACATGTGGTATGATGTAGAAAAATTCTGGAGCCGGAAAAATATGGGAATTACTGATGCCCCTGCTGTCACCGACAACGATCGAGCTCTCCAAATGGTTAATTCGTCCATTACGCGCTTGGGGGAAAGGTGTATGATAGAGTGGCCATGAAAAGAGGGCAGATGGAAGCTTGCAAACAATTACGAACTGTGCTATGGTCGGTTAATGTCGCTAATCAAACGACTCGCTCAGGATCCAGCTCTACTGAGGAAATACAATGAAATAATTCGACAGCAGAAGAACAAAGCGAATCTCGGAAAGTTCAAGAGGCTAGTAGAGCAGACCAAAGAAAATACCTATGTGGATAACGTCATACTGGGGGCAGATATCACAGAAGATGCTATTACGGACTACAAAGAAGCGAAAGCAATCTTCAACAAAGCGTCTATGAATCTAAGGGCGTGGGCATGGAAATTTTTGTTAGCTATGGAACATTTTTTTCCGGATCGCTTTTTAGTCCGATTTTTTCCGTTTTCCGGAAAACCCCGAAAATATATCGTGAAGCCGGAGCATCCTGAGTGGCCCATATCAAAAAATCCGTAAAGTTTTCATTTCCGGAAAAATTATCCGGCTTCAAATTTGAAATTCTCGATCGGCCATAACTCGGCTCAGATTTCACCGATTTGGCTCATTTTTGACATTTAGTGTTTTAGGGTATGGGGATTTCGAATATCAATACGAGAGACGCACATGAAAAAGTTCATTTAACAAAGTTGAAAAATCACCCATTTTGACCCCCCCCCCCCATAACTTTTTTCACATCAACTGACCGTAAAAATTCCGCGAATCTCAAAAGTTGACATTTTTTGTTCAGCTTACAAAAATGTAGTGTCCATTCCTCTAGCGCTTCTCGTTCTCCGACCCCATCAAAAAATCGCGTAAATTTGAGATTTTTTGAACATAGTTTGTGCGACCAAAATGTGACCTACACCAAAAATGCCGCTAGGAATTCTGCATCCAACCATATATAGGTTGTTGGGGGTACCAGTAACGCGAAGGGGCCAAACCGGGCCCCGAAGGCATTTTCCGTAGTTAAGAACGCGCCTGGATGATATACCCTCGGTCCTTGCGCGACCAAATACAGCGACAGGATTGGATGGGGTTGTAACGCAGCGAACCGAGGAGACGGAGATAATGGGTTCAGAGTCGGTGGGCGTCGTTAGTGTGGTAACGCTGAGCAATTTCCTTCTTTGCCAATATTTATGTTTTTCTTTACTCCGGAATGATAGAGCTCGATGAGCTGATTCGAAATATTCAGGAATTTTTGGATTTGGTTAACAATTCGATGAGATATGGTCGATTGAAGTTGGCAATAGTGGGCTTATGTATAAAAGTGCAAAATTAAAGAATATATATCTGGGCAACGGCTACTGCAATCGGAATGTGGTTTCTGTACTTGTTTTCAGCTGTTGGTACGCTATCGATTCGTATTTAGATAGTCGAGATCGGTGAGGTATGGGTGGGGACCGAAACGATTGCAAAACGCCCTTAAGTATGCATTTGCAAATTTAGAGGGCTTCTATCTGGGCAACGGTCGCCCCAATAGGGGTGGGGTATCCTTCTTTATAATCAGCTATTGATACGCTATCGATCGGTGTATACATCATCCAGATCGGTGCGATAAGCTTCAGACCGAATCCACCGTCCAGAAATCCCAAAATGTCGATTTTTGCTATTTTGGAGGTCCTGGATCTCTGCTGTTGTTTCAGCTACAGCAAGCGCAGTTAGTGCGTTCAAATGAGCTCCCGGAGCTGATCACAACGATACTGAAAGCTTTGCTCTAAACGACTCCGGAGCCGAGACATGACAACCGAAAATTTGCGATTTTTGGACCCATGGGGACGTGGAATTTTTCGAAAAAAACTTTTTCTCTCGGATTTCCACGAAACTAACGTCGTTCGATAGAGCGTGATGAGATGATTCTAAATATGCATAAAGATTGAATTTGACTGAGAATTCGATGAGATATGGTCAATTGAATTTTGCATAAATGGCCTTAAGTATGGAGGTGGAAAATTCGAGGGCTCATATCTCGATAATGGTTGGTCCGATCGGGCTCTGGTTTCCTTCTTTGTAATCATCAATCGATCCGCTACTGACCGATGTACAGACCGTCAAGATGGGTGAGATAAGCTTCACACCGAATCGACCGGCCAGAAATCCCAAAATGTCGATTTTTGCAATTTTGGGGGTTCTGGATCCCAACTCATATTGGAGCCAGAGTGAGCGCAATTAGCGCTTTCGATTGAGCTCCCGGAGCTCATCACGATGATACCAAAACCTTCTCCCAGTTCGATTCCAAAGCCGAAATATGAGACCCCAAAATTTGCGATTTTTCGATCCATGGGGTAGTAAGTACGTAAAAGTACGTGGAATTTTTCGAAAAAAACTTTTTGTCTCAGATTTCCGCGAAACTAACATTGTTCGGTAGAGCTCGATGAGCTGATTCTGAATATTTAGGAATTGTTGGATTTCGTTGAGAATTCGGCGAGATCTGGTGGATAGAAAGCCCCAAATATGGCATTAACTATGGAAATCGAAATCCCATTCAATAGCGAGCGGCGAAGCAGCGAGCCCGCATTTGACGTTTAAACGTCAGTTTTCAAGACGTAATTCGATTTTTGCACCGTAGTTTCACACATTCCCCGGAAATTTACATAAAGGTGTAATACCTATAGATTTAGCGAGCGGCAAAGCCACGAGCCCGTATTTGACCTTTAAAGGTCACTTTTCAGCAACTAATTTGATTTTTTCACCGTAGTTTCACACATTCCTAACAAATGTACATAAAGGTGTAATACCTATAGATTGAGCGAGCGGCGAAGCCGCGAGCCCGTATTTGACCATTAAAGGTCACTTTTCAGTAACTAATTTGATTTTTTCACCGTAGTTTCACACATTCCCAAGAAATATACATAAAGGTGTAATACCTATAGATTTAGCGAGCGGCGAAGCCGCGAGCCCGTGTTGGACGTTCAGTGAATTCAGTGATGCGGTATTTCTTAGAAACCTTTTCGTTCCCACTTCGTAGTTGCACAAATCCCCAAGAAATGTACATAAAGGCATAACACCTATAGATTTAGCGAGCGGTGAAGCCGCCAGCCCGAATTTGACGTTCGAGCGTCACTTTTCACCAGCGGGCCGGTCCATTAGTGTAATTGAGCTGGGAATGATTCTGGGCGGAGCGAGCCACAGATATCGTGTGTGGGTACAGCAAGCTACGTTGGAGTGGGCGGGGTCGCAGTGAGAGGAGCGTTACGTTGGGTGCGAGCGCGATAGGTGGTCAATGACGCACTGGGAATGGTTGTGGGCGGAGCAAGCCACGTTCGAGTCAGCTGCGCCGCAGTAGGAGGAGTTTTGATGGGCGCGAGCGCAGTGGGTGGTCTGTGACGCGCAATGCTCTGCGTGTGCGATTTTTGCCGTGCGAACGTCAATTTTGGTCCAACTAACTGCATTTTAATAAATTTTTTTTGGAATTTTTTGTACTTTTCAACTTTATACACATCGTGTAGCATGCATAACTTCGTGTAACATGCTAGTATCATAAATAATTCGTGTTCCGCGAATGTTGTTCTTTCTAAAATCAACGACATTCTGGTGCCTTGTTTTCGGCGTTCGTCAGAACTTTTGTTTTTCCAATTTTATAATTCTTTTGGGAGGATAGATTTGAAAAGCAGTTTGCTTTTCTCGTACCTTTCTTATCAGTACGGCAAAAGTTCCATTCCTTCCAACATTGTCTTTACAACACAACTGCCCAGGCAACTGAAAGAGGCTTGTTGCATGCGCAGTAAACCACATACCACAGTAAGGTGAACGCTGTGACGGAAATGGCTTTTTTCGTGGTGGTTGTTTCGAAGAGGTGGTAAAAACAAAATTTTATTATAGTCCACATTGTGATAAGCATAAAATTTATGTGGCATGGTCCATGTGTTAGTCGGGATCGTTTAATTCGAAATCTTATGAATTTTTTATAGAGAAAGCGAAAACGAACTTTTACGAGATCAGAACGAAGCGTTTTTCACAAAGCAATTGTTGCGTATGACAAATAAGCAACCAATATATTCTTGAGTTTCGACGAGCTGGTTGCTCTAGTCTATTCGAACATTGCAGCCTTTGTTAACTGCTAGTTCGAACAAACAGGCAACGAACTCACAGTTTAGGCTGCTGTGCTCATTAGCACCGTTTTCCAGTACCATTTCATGTCGTATAATTTGTCATGAAAACTTTGCATTTATAAAACATTATGGTGACGCCGCATTTGTTCAGACGTGTGTGTTTGTTTGTAAGGGTGCTTTTAACTCTGACAACTGTCAAAACAGGAATTATAAAAATTGCACGATAATTACTCCTCAGAATGACCTCCTATAGAAGTCTTGTATTTGTTTGCTGCATTCTATTTGTTGTTCAAACAAATGAAAGGCGCAAAAGATAGGAAAGTGATGAGCACTATGACAAGATCACTTATGAGAAACGCAGCGTCAATGATGTTGTTTTATTTCACCGAATTATGTTAAACGGTAGTAATAAATGTGCGATGTGCAAGAAAAAACCGAATTGCGGTCCGCACTGAAAGCGATCGATAGCAGCTGGACGGTAAATGGTAGATGTGATCGATACACTAGTGTTAGTTTTATTTTACGACGCGTTATAATCCACCTAAAAGGCGTTATACTCCTCTCGAGCCTCTCCCATATTACTTACATTGATGTTGCGTTTAACGTTTTGACAGTACTTAACGATTTGCAGTCGTTTTTACTGACTGCTCATGTTCCAGTTACAAATCCGATGTTTCTGCTCGAATAACGACAGTCACTAACAAATTATCCGACTCAACAGATTCGACACTAAATGCTCATCCCTTCATGAAGAAGCCATAAGAACTAGGTAATAAATTAGACGAAAATTTGGCCTCTTATTGGAGCGATGCTTTATCGAATAACTTACCGAAGAGTTAATTCACTTTCTCAAAAATATCTCTATTCCTATCCGCTCTTCACTCTTTGCATTTACAAAAGCCGACTTACTTGGTACAATGAAATAGTGACAGAAAAGGAGGGCTGCACATCGCGCGTATGCTATCTGCATAATTATATCGGACTGTCGGCAAGTTGCTTTCTGCTTTCGCAAAGTTGATCTATTCTTATGAGTTTTTCAGTTTTCAGCTCATCATCCTGTTATTCTTCCTTCAAATTGTATTTGGATTTGACTCATACTTATTAGGAAAAAGTATTATATGATCGAAAGTATTAACCTTGAAAGAAGAGTCATAATACTCATAGCGTCGTTGAGGTACGAGTAAAATTCGTAGAGTTCGACTTCGAGTGAACTTTTATGAATTGCTTCCCAGAAGGTGATGAGCACTTGTAACGACTGCGACATCAAATACATACTCACACAGCTGATCAGCACTCTCGTCGCGTCCTGACATTGAACTCAAATCGCATATAACAATCATCCGAACGATCAAGCATGAATTTCTAGTAGCACTTATGCTGAAATAGCTAGTTCAGCTAGTTCATCCGCAAACGATACTTACCGAACGAACTGAAAAAGGCGCTAGAACATCGAGCTAAAATGCGATTTTAGGAACTACACAGCAAAAGAAGCGCAAGCGACGTTCACATCGACGGCGGACAGTGCTCGGTGCGCTTGGCTACTGATGAACGATGCTGTTTCCGTGCGCAATTTTGAGTTGTAAGTTTGGAATATTCGACGTATTGTGGTGAACGAACCTGCTTCCGTCTTTTCGCACGCCACCGAACTACAGATCTTGTTCCGATCGGGATATTTACGTCTGCTCTATGCATGTCATCAAAGTTCGCCCTATGAAAGCATTAGTGCTATGTAGAGATGATGTGGAATTTGATGAGTGACAGCAGAAACTGGCTTGTCTTTCCAGTCTAAAATAGCAATATTATACTTTGCACTACGAGATAAACAAGTGCGACCGCGCATGCCAACACAGATACTAACGACTGAAATCGCGGTGACACGTTATCGTTTAACAGTACTGATTTGACAAAACAAGCCGGTGCTCACGTGAAAAAACTGGCCTTTTAAATTTAAGAGGGATCCGCTACTGTTTCTTCGCTACGTCAGCGCTTCAGCTCATCTTCATAGGCCCCCGCTTCCCTCTTGGAAACCAGCTCCACTTCTACCTGAAGGCTGTATGACGTAGAGCCGGCTGCCAGAGTCGTCTTATAATACTTTCTTCTATGCTCCGGTGCGAAAGGAAAGACTAAACAACTGGACGTCTTTTGTGGTACGTAAGAACAGACGTTAAGAGATCAAACAGGGAAAACGCGCTGGTGTGCAATACAAGGCGAAAACTCATATGCAAATTTAGAAGGGATGATTCGTTTAGTGAAATGAGATGAGGTACGGGAAGAGATTGGCAAGTGAAGCAATTAATTAACAACAAATTGTTGCGAAATCCATCATGTCATGCTCGAAAGCTTCTGCCAGGAAGGAATGTTGCCAATCCGAAGCGAACTCAGGAACGAGTGAGGATGAGTGTCTGTCACAACCGTCTCTAGTGGTGAGCATTGCGAGTTCCACCCAACACATCAACTGGTGGGATAGATCCCCCCTCCCCAAAAAACCATACACCCATTGTATTCATTGTGTATATCGTCTTGTGTGTAAACCCTAATGTTTCGCACGATGGCGCGTGTGCTGTTATTAGCCTCTCAGCTGACAATTCCCACAACTTCACTAACTGCATTCTTTGCGGGACTTCAACCTCCCACTGATTGACTGGCATTCCCTCACGGCTAAAGATAGTATTGACTCCCTCTTGATCGGCTTTTCGCTTGCCCACTCTTTCAGCACCCTGCTTTAGAAAAACTCGCTGTAACAGTATTCTTGATCTTGTTTTTCGTCGACCTCAGGACCTCTTCTGTTGTCCATGTTGCTCAGAACTCTTCTACATCTGTTCATCATTCTGTCATCTTTCGTATTGATGTCTGCGTTCCCATGAGCGTTAAGCCTGCTCTCCGAGATATTCGTGATGATAATTATGAACCGACCAATTTCCGTCTTTCTTTGAGCGATTTGTACGCGAAGATTTCTGAACGGTCCGTTATTTGTCACAAATACAACAATTTGATTTCAATCCTTTCATGATTGATGAACACTTTTGTCCCTTTCAGTTTAGAATCCTGCAGGCCAATTGTTTACCATACCCATGTCAAACGCTTGTTACGGCAAAAGACTGGTGCTTACAAGACTCTTTACTCCAACGAGAATAAAAGAATTGCCAAGCACTTTAGAAAAGCTTTGGTTCAGTTTCACGATTACATGGACTGTAAGACTCTCTCTAAGGCGCCAATAGGCCTCTACCGTTTTGCAACAAAGGCTAAAAGCTAGTGATTCCATTCCTCATCTCAAATTGTACAACGGTACTTTAACGAGTGATAGTTTCTCTAGAGCTAACACTTTCGCTCGAATTTCTTCGTCCCAGTTCTTTGCTACAAGATTGTTTACTTCAATGAAATGATCGCGTATAGAGGGTTCCTCAGGGAGAGTTTTGGGACCTTTGCTTTATCCCTTATATACCCATGGCCTCCTCAATTACCTTCTCACAAACGTCAAGGTTAAGCCATGTGCTGGAGACTTACAGTTATATGCTGTCATGCTGATAACTCTGTCGCTATTCAGCAAGCACTAAGCTGCGTATATAACAACTGGTGACTTAAGTGGTCACTTCCCATTTCTGTTCACAAATCTGCTGTTTTCAATCTTGGTCTGTAGAATGATCCATTTTCTTATGTGCTTGAGAACTTGCATTACTTTGTTCTGAATAGATTCATGATTTAGATGGTTTTGTCGACTTTAAGTTATCGTTTGAGTTCCAAATCAGCAAGATTATCCAAAGGGTCTGTTGCACATGTCTGCATCTCCTTCGTTCCCTCAATCCCCTGATATTCGTGTATATGCGTCTATCTCCAAAATTTATGTTGGCCCACTGCTTGGATATGCTGTTGCGGCTGGTTGTTGCGCTTAAGAAGGAATCGCACTGAGAAGGTCCAACGATTTTTTTACCAGAATCGTTTTTTAAATAGTGCATTTATGAAAAGGGTATATACTGTGAACATCTTAAGCTAATGGGTCTTGAAGCCTGGAATTGAGAAAAGCTAAAATAGGCGTACGCATGCTGCACAGAACCTTGTTGGTATTCACCACCATAGATCTAGCTCAATTTTTTGTTTTCATTAAATGAAAACATGAACATGCAATCACGAAAACAACATATAGAAAGCGCCACCCAAGACTCTCTTGCAAACCGTTTAATTAAGCGCTGGAATTCACTTCCCGCCAAGGTTGTGTTTACTTCAACACTTTCCCGTTTCAAAATTATGCTAACAAACTGCTAACGATTGCCGAACAGTTTCATCTCATTCAGTCATAATTGGCTTGCAGCGCCCTTTAGTCTTTGAGCGTATCCCCTTCGTTTTCTTTCGTTTCATGGTTCTCGTTCCATTTATCTCCTTTCAGCTCTTTCCATTTTATTTCTTTATTTCTTTTCTATTTCAACACATATGTCAACGTTCATTTCCTGAGACACTGTGTATTCTCACCGTTTATTTTTTGCAGATGAACGTTTTTTTAAATCACTATCATTTTCGAGCATCCATGTCTGTCCTGAGTGCCTGTGCTGACATGAAATCTGATACACGAGATACATTATCAGCACAGTTCCTATGACTTTAGCGTGAATAATCCCCGAGTTGAAGCTACTGGAGAAACACACACACACATATCGTTATCAGAAGCACACACACATACGAGAGAACATGACATCTCCGTAATGGGCGGAGCAGATTAAAAAATTTGCCAAACTGCTTAAATGGGGCACCCATTTTCGAAATTATGTCGAAGCTGAATGTGCATTGAAATATTAGTGACCTAAACCTGAAATACGCATTAAAGGTCGGATCAAATGTTCCAAAAAATTTGTTTAAAGAGATGAACCCTGAGTGTAGCTCGACCCATTCTCGACTGCGAGCGTTCGCCTCGATGTAAGCTGCCCAATTGTCTGAATTGCTCTTGCTTAAGACTCCTTATTATGAAGAAGTTCATCGCGACAAGCACGAAGAACGGTAGAATGCGGTCGAGAATATTGCGAGCTAAAAACATCCACCAAAATCTGAAAAAAAAGCATCCTACAGAAAACACTACTCCCATCTCACTATTATGAAAACTAGAAGTAGCCGGACTTTATCGGAATGTCGTCGGCGCAACGTTTTTAATCGAATGTTCGAATGAAAGGCTGCATTTAGACCCCGAATCAGTAATAGTAATTTCTTCGGATCTTCTGTAAGGAATCGCTTCGTTCATTTAATCCCCAACTGTTTCGTTACAAAACTTCCAGGAAATCCCGTAGCATTCATTCATTCTTATCATTCCTCAACACTTTCTCGCTTGCTCTATTATTTACACTTAATTTTGTTCGTTTCATCATTTAGATGATTTTTTAAATCGCTTGCATTAACTTTTGGCACTTCATCGAAGTGGAATTTGGGAAACGTTGGGAACTAATAACATGTAAGAGTATGATGGAAAATGTACTAAAAATGGCCGTAGAAATATTCAGGAATCAAAGATTTTTTGCAGACGAACCGTTAGTAAAATTGTCACAGCCGTTTACTGCTGTTTATATAGACGCGTGGAAAGAGTTATTTTGGCTCAGTGGAAACTACAGACGAGGTGAAATATTCTTATTTACTGAATAAGCAATTCAAATTCACTTCGTTCTTGTTTTGTGAATCGTGAACATATCACTGTTAGCAAACAACAAAGAGATTTCTATGCACGCAGTACCACTAGCACATATAGTTGAAATTGATAAAACTGAATTCATTGTAGGCCGTTGGTTCAGCATATTCCAAAGCTTCAGCGAAAACGCTTTAAAATATTGGTAATTTCGGGATTCCCAGCTTCACGGAAGTTTTGGAAGTCGGGCCGTCGAAACCGAAAAAATTAACACGTTTTGCCTTCCCGACTGCCGTATAACAGCGTATTATCTGCTAAACTTAAGCAGGAGGTCTTTTACGGAACCAAAGTTTTGATGTGGAATGTATCTTACATCCTCGTGCACTCGACGGCTTAGACAATGCCGTTGAAGGTCGCGAATCAGCCATTAGTCCCTGTATGACATCAACTGAACACGCTGATTCCTTTTCTCTTAAACTGTCTTCAAAGACACGTCGCATAGCTCATGAAATAATATTTTGTACGTCGTAAGCCCTATATCATATATAGAAGCCTGATTACGTAGTTACCATCCGGACTACTTACTTATAAATTGCATTTTGCGCGAGAGCGGTCGGTTGGATCTCGTATGCGGAGAAACCAGTACAGTTCTCCATTCGAATATAATGGATTTCGAAATAAACACAAATTTTATAGGCAGTTGCAAAGGCAATACATAGAAAGCACACAAAAGGCCTGTGTCGTTCGAGAAACCTGTAATAAAACTGAGCGTTGCTTGCAGTGCACATGCTAGGTTCCTCAGTTCTATGGAGCTTTCAACTAGCCCTTACAGCGTTATTCAGTATCAACAGTGGATACAATAAATTACATTCAGATGCCTTTTTAAACATAAACTTTTCTAATCCATGCATAAAAAAGGTGGGTAAAGAGTGAAGGTGTTAATTTGTGTTTAAAGTTCAATCATCTGACACAAAGCTGCCGATGCTGCAGAGTTGAGCACTTTACGTCCCCCAGCCTACATTTAGATACTCCTTTGAAGAGAGGTTAGGACAAGATTAAATTTAAATTTGTGCAACATTTTGCTCCCAAATAATTAAATAATTGACTGCTGAAGTCATCTTAATGAAAAGACATTGCAGATGGCGTAAATTTGGTACAGCTGAGTAAAAAGTTACAATAACTGAACTCGATTATGATTCGCTCATATCTGAAGAGAATGCTTAACGTTCCAGGAAGTCCACCAAAATTATCACGGACGCTGCTTTTATGTGCAAAGTTTTTTAAACTTCGTTTAGCGTGCCGCGTACCCTCCAACAGCTGCCTCACTCTTCCGTTCCATCGAAAACGAGACACCGAAATCGATTTGGTTGTTCAAACGAAATCTGGCAAACAGAAAAGTCCTTGCGAATTCATAACTGGCCGTTGGTATTGATGGTTGCTACATATGCACAATCAAATGAATGAAGGACAGCACAAGGCCCTGAGGAAAGCGAACGAATGGCATATGTTTTTAAAGGATGAGGAAGCTCCGGTGGCGTTAGGGGGGAATTCAATTTTCAAAGTGGCACAATTTAAACTGGTTTTGCAGTGAATTCATTCTAGGTGCAAAATTTGTTAACATATTTTTTTCTTTTTCTAAAATATCCCTGACCGCACAGTCCCCCCCCCCAAAAAAAAAAAAAAAACTTCTTCCATGTCCACAACTGACGCTGCCAAAAATTTAAGAAGAAAGGAATATTCTCACGCTCACTCACCTCTTAACGAAAATCATAGCATCATTTAACCGACCGATGAGTGCGACTCATATTCTACACTTCAACGCAAACTTCTACAAAACTAAAAGCAAGCAAGCTCGAATAAAACAAATTTGCTCGGATCACTGATCAAATCTAGAACTAGGTAAAATAATGATTTCCAGCTAGTCATGATCAACGTGGTGAACAAAAACTCTTATTTGTATAAAATTGTGCTTTCTAGACTTTCGCTACTACTCGTCCACTTAAGGTGAAATGAAAGCGTTCCTCTCAACTGCCTTATTCAGTGTATGGTGCTATAGAATATCTCACAAGATAAATCCAAAGTGCTAGGAAAACTCTTATATAAGGCTGATTTTCCAGCAAGTAAACATTTCTAGAAAGAAGATGAATTTGTTTCCTGAAACCTTCTCAGGGTTGTGCAATATGAGGTGTTGATTGTGCGTAGAAGGCGTTCGGTTGTAGCGAGTACTATTAACAGCATCGATGAGAACATCGCACAACAGCTTTCTGCCATCACTGGTCTTAGATATGACAGAAATATGTGATAGAGCCAAAGAAGCTCAAACTGATCCATATAAACCTGAAGAAGACAAACTCATAAATGGTGCGAACATGCGGAAAGGTGCTCCTATGCGGTCGGCAAAATATGTGCTTTGACAGTTGCACTCATCAGAGCTAGTGGTTTCAAAAATTGCCCATATTTTAGCTGTCTTCATTGTTCGTAGACAAAATTGGGATTCAAACTAGACAACACGACTTTAGGAGCGAATAGCTGTGCCGATGTTCGGAAAGAAACTGTGGCGACCCACTGCGTAATATGTTTGGTTTACAGTTGAGGTCTGCTCGGGAAAGCAAAGTGGATTGGTGTCCACTTGAAAGTAAAGCGAAAAGAAAGTTACAGTCGCGATGAAAAAGGACGAACGGAGGTTGTTCTCTTGCAGTATTTCCATTAAAGGTCCACTTTTGCACAGCCTAACCGGTGCAAAGTACAAGTCAACCGGTTGCGAAGTGCATGCAACTTTCTCAACGCCTTCAAATGCTCATCAACTGCCCGAACTCGATGATGAGATTTTCCTCTATTAAAGCACTTCTACCTGACTTATTCCGTCTATCTAAATGTGCGCTGGATGAGGAAATATCACTGCAGTCAAACGCCTTTTAAAGCGGAGATTGAAAGGATGAGAAGCTAGCATCAAGTGTGTTCAGAATTGCAACCCAATTAAATTGGGTAAATTTTGGTTATCGTTGTTTTGCAATGAATAGCCTCACTGCAGTTCGTCCTAGATGTTGCATCAGATATGTGTCAAGTGCAATAAAGGCCATTTCAGCTTTCGAAATAACTCTCATTTGTGACGTTTTGTAACACCAAATTCTAGATGGAGTGGAAGGGAAGGAAATATAAGCCAGGATCTTCAAATTATCAGTACAAAAAGCACGGGAAAAGCAGTTGTGCCAGAAGGGTTTACGGTGGGAAAGCGAGGGGGTGGGAGTAGGGTAGAGATGGTTCATACTAGTCGTAACGTCCTGTGACTTGCAATTTGCATCTGTCTTTTCGAACCACTCATTTTTTCATGAAAAAAAAGCAAATCCGTCCGCCATAAATGTGCCTCTCAAGTTCAGCTTCATGACATGTGGATATAAAGAGACAACGAGGAAGAGATCCGGACTTTGAGGCAAATTATGGCATCCAATGAATATTTTTGTGCTTTTATTGAGTCCAATATCCACGTATGTACACACGAATTAGTTTTGAAAAGACCACGCTACAAAGTTGCTTGTATCGTATCGAATAATTTCAACGCTTACGAGAGCGAGTGCAATGCACATCAAGTACGCGAGAGTTGTCCAAAAGGCTATGTGCCAACTGCTTAGTGGATGCACCAGTATGAATGAAAGTCTCAAATGAATCGCAAAAACTGTTTTGAGTGAAGGCTTACGCAACAAACTGAAGGAATTTACCATCGCTGCAATTTTAGGCATGGGAATTCTTCATGTTTCTGGGATGGGCTATCATGAAAGCCCTCAAAACTTTAACTGTTTTGACTGATGAATTCGTTGACATCATTCTCACAGATTTTTAGACCCTTCAAGACCTAAGAACCTTTCTGGAGAAGACTGGATCACGACTGAATTTAAAAACCGAAAAGGATTAAAAACTATGCTGTTTGATCATCAAGGCTTGCACCTCTCAAACGAAGCTAATCGTACACGAGCATTCATTCGTGACAAATCTTGTCAGTTATTTCAACCGTCGCCATTTTCAACTCTATGATAATATTCAACAAGGCTTTTTGTTTAGTGCCTCATTTGCTCATTCAGTTTCATACCCGGTAAACTCTCGCACCTACGTGATTAGCTGCGAGTTTCCCAGGTCACGTAGACGGGTCACATAGATGCTAATCAGGTAGATGCGAGAGTTTACCGGGTATGAAACTAAATAACCTGCGAGATGCATGCTTGCAACAGTGGAAGGAATTAAAAAGGGACTGACTATCACAGAGAAGACAACAGCTTCATAGTTTGCTTGATCGCACCGTGGATGCTACACTCATGCTTTCCTGCTTCAGACAGTGCTGAGCGTATTTATTATTCTGTTCCCTGCTATGCTGCATTAATTCGTTTAAGCCTTTGAAAAGATCACTTCGTTTTGCGGGCTCTCTGTTCAACTATTTTGCTTCATTTTGTGGGGCAAATGCACATTATCACGTTTACAGATGCGTCGTGTCATAGGAATGCTGGTGTTATTCCTTGTTTCACATTCAGCAAGCACAATGCCACGTGACCTGTGAAACGTACGAGGGACGCTATAATGAGTTATATGTGCCGCACGTACACACCAACAGCACAGTAAACAGTCCTTCAGTTGTACCTGAATGGACGCGGGAAGTAGGAACCAAAAATCGAATACAATGGATAAAGCTGTGCATTCTTCGCTCGATCTGAGGTGGGTGCCTTACGATGGATGTGTCACTTCAAATTGCCTCAATTACGTGCGCTAGTCCAAAGTTCGCACCTCGGCTTTACTAATATCAAGTATAATTGCTTTGAGAGTTGCCCGAGAACCAGGATAACGTCATCACACGATAAGTTGGTTTCGACTGCTTCGCTTCTCATGCTACACAACACAAAACTACAATTCCACTTTCTATGACCAAGGAAATGTGGGAGGACGTTAAAACAATATTTGCGCTCGCTACGTTAATTAAACTTCGTGTTATTTTTGCTTGCTGCAAATAATTTGCTGCATAAGAATTTCACTTTGCAATTTAGTGTGATTTACATAAGAATTTAAGCAACGACTTCTTTTCTACTCCCTCATAACAACAACTACTGTTCGCTTGAGGCGTTTATGAACGTTATAAGTTAAAATTTCTCTGCTTAACACTCCATAGGTCTCCTCGTTAACCAAAAAATTTCTCTGCTTAACACTCCATAGGTCTCCTCGTTAACCACACAGCGAGCTAATATCTGCTTGCGTAACAAGCTGATTAGCAGGAATCTGCACACTGTTACAATCAAAAGTGGCGTTAGCATGGATCCCCTTAATTTACGGTTTTAAAAAAGTGCCGTCTTTAGACGAGGATAGAGCTCATGCTTTTTTAATGATGGTTTTATCCACAAAAGCGTCATTCGGTAACTCTATGCCCTTCTCTTTAAAGCTTTCATTGCGTTCTATGAACAGAATTTATGAAGGCCGTAATCAGCATTTTAAAGGCGCATATACTATACATCTAATGACTTGGTGATTCGCTGATTAGAGGAACGAATTCGCAAAACATTATGGTCACTGTGCTGCTAATGCGTTTTTAAGGCCAGAAATACAGTTCTGGGAGGGAAATTTTCTCGACATTCCAATGCAAAAATAGAATCACCCATTCAAGTGTTGCCACTGCAGCACCTGATGTCTCGTTAAAACCCAAACTTGTTCATATTTGTCCTACTAATCAGCACGCTTTGCAATTCCGGACTTTAAACTTCGTTATACATCAAATAAACAAGTAAAATTAATTCGTAAACAAAGATTCAGTCGATAAAATACATATAGCATGACGAGTACGGTAGTGGTCCGCGTTAAGAGTTCATAGATTCACGAAAGCATGAATTATTCACCAAAGTTGAGCGTGCACTGCGTTTGGGAGCACATAAGTCATGAATAAATCGAAATAACGGTATATTTATTTGCCTTAACGAAGAAAGAGAACAGTATGGAAAGGTTCGGATAAAGCAACTCATAATTTGGGTAGAACACTGTGTGAATCAATGTAGGAGGTGAAGAAAAGCTATCGCTGAGGAAGAGTTGTTTGTGCTTATAGCTTGGCATAACTCCAACATAGTTATGGCAGCTTCACTGTGTTAGTGGAGCGATATCAAATAAAGAAATGGGAGGCAAAAAGGCGTTCTTTTCCGAGTTTCTAGTCGAACATACCGGGACAGCCATGAGGGCAATATAGTTGAATGCCATGAAAATGTCCAGTATCGCGAGAATGCCGAAATAAAAGATGGGCGTCTTGCGTATCGTTGGATTGCGGATGAAAACGAGAGTGAAGAACGAGTTGAACACTATGGAAAGCAATGCCACCATCACTGCGAACACTCCAATCAGGTAGATCTTTTTGTCGAGGAAGTCCGTACCCTGAACAAAGGAATATTTTAACAACTGAATCTACACCACAACGTTTCTCCATCACTCCCCCTCCCACTCTTCCCTCCCCCCCTCCTCACATCTCGCGTCTTGTTATTCAATATCGAGAATGCCAAAACAACGTATTATTCGTGAAAGTTTGCTACTAGTAGTGACTGTTGTCCACCTGTAGCGATATACTTAGTAAAACACCTCGACGACACCGTAAGTATTAAGTAACTTCATATTCCTTGATCACATTTCGAACGTTGTGAAAACGGCAAATGTAAAGAGGTCGCATATTTTTTACGATCATCTTCGTCCAGTGATCCATCGGCTCATTTCTATTGTTTACAATTTACACTGGTCCCCTTCCCAAATAATCTTCTATTGTTTGGTCTGGAGGCAGTGGTTACTTCAGCACTCACTACCTAAATTTAATTGAGGACGCTCAAATTGATCTTCCTTTTGATTTCTTCTAGTTAGTCTACCACAAACGGGCGCAATCATTTTGTTAATTCTCTCGAACTTATCGTTAGTAGGTACAAACTAAATGTATTTAAACGTTTGGCCCAAAACGGGGTCACAAATTGGTGCAGTTCTATGCCGAAAGGGGTCGTAAAAATGACTTGGGATTCGCTGATTAGAGGAACGAATTCGCAAAACATTATGGTCACTGTGCTGCTAATGCGTTTTTAAGGCCAGAAGTACAGTTCTGGGAGGGAAATTTTCTCGACATTCCAATGCAAAAATAGAATCACCCATTCAAGTGTTGCCACTGCAGCACCTGATGTCTCGTTAAAACCCCTTCATAATAAGATTGCTTATTTTGTAGATTTTACAGAAGTTTCGATGAACTCAAGCAGAAATTTGGGAAATAGTGCCGCATATTTTTAGGCCGGAAATTCGATTTAAAAAAAACGGTTCGTGAAAATTCGAAGCAGCAGCTTGCGAATTTTGACGGTGAGATGGGAATGGGTAAGGAGGAGGGGGGGGGGGATCCGTGAGAGTCCCGAAGATTGATGAAACTACTAGAGCCTGCGCTGCCTGGTTACTTCTTTTGTTCGGGGCATAGTTTAGGTGCCCTACTAAGACAAATTAAATATGCTGGCCTGAGAAGCGTCGATGTTTTTTGCTGTGCAAATGCTTTTGGTAAAAGGGCGATGCCATTTGCAGGTATCACATAAACATGTTATGAACTGTTTTTTTTTTAGTTTCTTTAGTCACCTAAGTATCATCTCGAAATGTAGAAACTTGCAAAAGTTGCAGCATTTACGGCACTCGCTCAACCCAGTTTAGGAAATCTTATCATAAAGTGAAATTATTCACACTATATTGTCATTCACATCATAAATATGCCTATAAATAGATGAGAATGGTCGAATATGTGTTCTCGCTGAACGTGCTACACAGGAAAAACTATTGGAAGCACTGTAACAAGATGTAGAAGCAATTTTGCATATGCAAATGAAGCAGTAACCTATTAATTGACGAATGCTCAATACGATGCTTTTATTCTCTGAATATATATTCGTGACAGTTTTGCCGCTCTGACAAATGCATCTCTCTTAATGTGCACATGTGCATATCGTGTTTCGACTGCTTTAAAAGTGGAACTACTTCAGGGAGAATTACGAAATTTTGTCCTCGACGCATATTTCAACAACTTGATTTGCGATTTTCTCGTTCGAGAAGATAGGGGCGCACGAAAAGAACTAAAACCTTGCGCACCCACAATTAAACCAGTCCAATTGGTGGTATTGCATGGGAAAGCTGTTATTTGTCGCAACTCTTGCAATGGCGGTTGTTCATTTCGTTACAGCAGTATTCTAACACATATAGGATTGTTCTGAGCATTCGCACCAGCACATGATCTAATGGGCAAAATATCCACAGCGCATATCATGGAGTATATCCTGAGACGTTTTCCCACCTGTTTACTGTGCCCGTCTCTGTGCATGAAATTGAAATCGTCGCCTTAGGAAGCAGTTGCCTTCTTTCAAACAGAGAGAACGTCAAACAGCTATGAATTACTTCAAATGTATCAGATTTGGTTTCGTTGCCAAGAAATAATTCTTCACAGAACACAAGGAAATAAGTGTGAAGTACATAAACCAATATTTAAACAACACATGGAACTACGTGTAAAGTGCGTAAACCAATATTTAAACAAGTTTTTACTAGCATATTACCATATTCACTTTACTAGTTCACAGTATCGTGTTCTACGGTAGATGACGTGATACTGCGCAGCTAACACCAGAAATCTCATCAAAAACATGTATGGTTTTCGGCAGTATAAGAACAGCCCGTATATTTGGTCAAATAATAACCAAACAGGGCATCAAAATGACGAATAGAAAAATTGTTGAGCATTCGCTAAACGAAACTTCCCTACCAGTATGACGAAACGAGTTAGCCAGCCCTGTTCAACTAGTATTCCACTGATATAATTCTTGTCTGAGTAAAATCGCAGAAATGATCGCATCGATCAGCTTACAAATCTAGAACGTGCAACATCGAAACAACGAGAAGCTCAAGGAATCCTTGCAATCCGCGCAACGAAGCCAACATGAAAGGTGCTCTTCCTTGGCCAAATACATCAGCAGTCATGAAAAGCTCAGTGTAAGTGAATCCACCTCCTTTCTGCTTGACTTTAATGAAAACAATCAATCAAAACTCGCCATATAGTGACATTCGCTGTCGCTTTCGTCGAGGGCGCTAAAGTGTTGATCGCTCATGGGAAGACTGATCGAGATAGATAACGGTTCTGCAATAATTTCTTACCGCTGTTTCTCCACGCAACTAAAGGTATCACGATGAAAGACTCTTTCGCACAGCTCTCTTATGCAGATTTTCAGCTACACTTAATGTACATCCACCACAAGCAAGTCCTGATATGAGCAATTCCAAAGAAGCAGTGAAAGTTAAGGTGTTAGGATCCACAATCGAATACCAGAAACGAAGGACAGGATATATATAGGTATGGCATCTTATGCTCAGATCACTGTAAATCGAAAACTAAAGGCAGTGCCATTCAAATCCTCCAACTATTTCACTTTTAATTTTACAAAATGCTCATATTTCCTTTGCGCTAAACGGTTAATTTGAAATCTTAAGTGCGGACGATAAATATAGAGTATGAGATACGTTCGATTCAGTGATTCATTAAATCCTATTTAGCGACTTGCATCCCATAAATCAGCAGAAGATTAAAAAAAGCCGAAATTTATTCCATTAGTAAATTCTCGCAGAATGGAGAAACGTTGCAGCTGCTTTACAGCATCATTAATAGGAGCAGATCTTTTGCTAAATGAAAACGATTTGAACTGTTCACTAAACAATTTACAGTTGGACGAAATTCAACGTAAAATTGAAATGTAAAAGCGCACTCAGGACAGCATAGCATATGGTGAAATGGCAACGCTAGCAACTGCCAACCCAGAAAACGATGTGACAAGATTTGTTCTCAAAATCTTGAAAAAATATGAAGTAAAAACACTACAGTTTGGCAACAGACACGAAGTACATACGAACTGAGGAAATGCAGCAAGTCTGGGAAGTCAACGGTTGCTGCAAACGAGTAACTTGCATCGCTTTATATTCTAAGGATGAAATGCAAAAATATGCACTCTTCATGAGGCTGGATTCGGATTTTTTCAAACAAAACGTTTGGCGGAAAGCGAAAAGCTTCCAAATACTAAATGCAAATGAACGAAGAATGAATCGAAAGAGATTATCTAAAATAAATCGAGGAGGGTGGAAATGAATAGATTTTCGAGGACGCGTGAATCTAATATGGTGAAAACCGGTGAACGACACAGACATCTTAATTCAAAGTATGAAAGTGAGTTGAACTGAACTGCACTGAACTGAGTTGTTGTTATTCCCAAGAATACAGAAAAGTGAACGTGTCATTGAGAAAGCATGACAACGACATGAATGCATATGCATACATGCAACATGCACATTCACAAAGGGCGGCGAACACGAAGAATAGTGAGCAGGAGAAATCAGTTCACTGAAACCGTACAGATGTAAGGACTGCAGTTTCGATAAACGAAATAACGAGTAACATGGCATGACAAAAGCGAAAAGCAAGGAACAGGAAATAAACATTTTGGGAGGGAGAGACAACAGAAGGGAACATATATGGGATTTAAGGCAGCAAACGCCTGCAGATGGCGTTTCGTAGACTGAGTCAGAAAGAACTCTCAAATCGAACGAATTAAGGAGACTCTCAAACACCGAAACGTTTTGTGCTTTAACTATATTTTGAGGAATGCTGTTCCAGATATGGGTAACTCTAAATTGAAAGCTGTGAAAGACGCGTGTGAGGTATGTTCGACGCTTTAGTTAAAGGTTAACAGTTCAACGTTCCCGTTCCTTAGTGAGCGAGAAAACTGACTACAGATTTCGGCCGCGGCATAATGCTTTTGAAAAGGCACACTATGCTGAGCCTGAAAAAGGCATCAACAACCCCTAAGACTTTAGCCCAGCATTTTGGCTTTTAAATTCGGGTTTGTTCTGGACTTTACGACGTGGACAAGAAGAGCAGCAAATGCCAGGTCAATGAATTTTCTGAATTTTTAAAAACGCAGAAATTCTCATCGGAGGTGAATGATTAAGCCAAAATTTTTGACAGCGTCAGTTACTGGACTGACGTGGCATGGCAGTTAAGGATTATGCGCATAACGAAGTAATGACAACAACAGAACACGGAGCTTATTCAAGATATATTGAATTCTTCTTCAGTTCTATCATGCAGCCCAACGCAAGCTCCCATTATATACCGCATATATGCAAAACCTGAATCGATTTGGTCAGCTCAAAAAAACTTTGGAACGATGCGCACGAAACTTGCTATGCATACACAAACAACTTACAATCAGGCCTTGAGCGCAGCGCTGACTGTGGCAGATAAGAAATAATTTGGCTCGATGAGTGAAGAGGAGACATACTGGATTCTCCACAAGCGCTAAACATTTAAAGAAGCCAACTTATTTGACTGACGCACTAAGAAGCAACGTCGCATTGTTTAGCACAAATAGATCATTTCATATGAACAACGTCCAGACTATTCTCACATTTCTTAAGATGCTCCTTAAGCAGTACCAAATCAGCATACTGCGCACAGTGAACTTTCCTAAATTTCTGCTGTTGACTTGTTCGTTTTCTTTTTTTGCAAACAGAATTTCTTTTTGTAAAGAAGAGTTTAGTAAGAAGAGCATATTTCGATAGTCCTACACGACCTTAACGGATAATATTTTGAGAAGAACGTGGGAAGCGCTGAAGGTAGACTCATGTTGTCTCATGCAAAATGAGGGGATTACATTTTATGGCGAAGTTTTACAACTTCAAATTAGCCACTGCATATGAATAATGGGAAGACTCACTCTTCGCCGTATGAGATGGTGATTTACTCGTCATAAGATAGCAAACAGATTCATCTGATGTTCCAGAAGAGATCATATAGGGGAGATAAGAGCTCACTGACTAATGACTGTTTCCGGTTGCAGTTTGTTTATTTTGACTTCAGTACAAAAACCAGCATCAAAGCCATTCGATCAACGAAAGCCAACAAGATTATCGTTTTGTCCTTCATAGCAAAAACCTCTCACTGTGCCCCGAACACGTAAGAATTGTTGCGAATTAAATAGTGAGCTGAAAGACTTTATATTTCAGAGCTTACTTGGCTCTGACAATCATCGCCATTCAGTTTCCTACTCTGGCTGTAAAATGGGATGTTTTTGAGGGAGCGGAGGATAGATGGATGTCGGGAGAATACCCAAAGAGATTTTCTAATCAATCGATGGAAGAGCTCACTCACTATCTGCTATTAAGTAATTTGCCCGTATAACAGTGCATTCGCGATCTCATTTGGTACAGCACTCTCGCAGCCATAACCGCCGATCTGCATTGACTACATTCGTTTTTGATAAAAACCCCACTAAATCGCTTTCCGGCGCTGATCGATTGCGAAAAAACCCTTTATATGCCATTTACTGCTACGTTATATGCCACTGATATGTCAAGCAGCACTTTTTCTGGCGTTAAAAATTTATATAACAGTTGCTCATTTATAGAGAGGAAAGATGTATAGTCGTTTTGCGAAAGTTTCTCTTTTTATTTATGGGAGTAATGAGGAGCTGTTGACTTCGCAGATGTTTGAAAGCGTAATGTCACTCACAATACGTCACATCTTTTTGGTGAACATTGCCGAGCGTAGTTTTCTTCACAGTACTGCGGTATTAGTATGCCCACTGATAACAACCTTTTTAGCAACGCCCAACTTTATGGTGACAGACGAGCAAAGATTCATTCCAGTTGGGAAAGATCATTATGAGACTGTGCTGCGACGTAACGAGCTTTTAGTTGATACCATTACATTCGTAAAACAATTGCGACGTTCGCGTTTCGCGCAACATTCAAGAATTACACAATTTTACATTTTCTGAAATAAGAATGTCGTTCTTTAGAAGAATGTTTCTAAAATGACGAAGTACCCACACTAGACGAGCGTGACTAGATGATAAATGAAAAAAAAATCTTCTGTGAATCTATAGTATTATCTCGGACAAAACCTTGCCTCTCTTTCGACGTGCACCCCTCGTCCAATAGTTCATAGTCAGCTATGAATTCTTCCCTTTGATATAGCCTTCCTCCTTCAAAAACACGAGGTAATACCATACTCCGAACCCCAGACACCTGAGGCTGAAAAATGGCGCCACTTCGAATCACTGGGTAAATACTCCTTAGAAGGCAGCAAACTTCACTTCTTCCGACTTTTCTTACTATAATTTTTCAAAATTTGGTACTTCCAAATTACTAGAATGAAAATTTAGTAATTTGATAATTCTGCACGGTAAGTTAGCAATTTTAAACATCAGGACCTTTGCTCTTATAATTCATTCAGAGCAACTGGCGAGATGAAGAACTTACTGAAGGAGACATCAACAGCGATATATTGAAGAAGTGACATTAAAAAAACAGTAATTGGAGTTGCAATCTCATCATTTTTACTAAGCGTAGTTCGATTCTATATCTCTCAGTGAAAGTGCAAATGCTATTCCACTAAAAAGAATTTAGATGCCCGATGCTTAACTAAATAAAAGATGCTAAATGCGATGGAAAAAGCCCCTGAGGGACAGGGCTCATGGATTCATAGACAGCGAGAGGAGGAGGGTAACTGAGGGTTCTGTGTTGGAGGAGACGGTGTTCGACGTAATACATTAGCTAGCAAAAAGTCATGCTATCCAAACAACAAAGTGAATATGATAAATGAATAATAGCTACTCTAGAGATGAATTTGATTAAAAGTGAGCGTCGTTAGTAAAGCAATGGTATTTGGCAGTGAAGCCATTCCAGCGAGGCAAGCTTCCTTGAATGGAGCATCTAATGAACACTATCAACGTCCATGCGACAAAATGCGACATTAAATGTGTCGATAGACGGCAAATTTTGAATGTAACTTTTTTCGGTGAATCGAATAGTGCAGCTGCGCACTGCGCAGTCTTAACGCAGCAAAATCGATGGATGGAGGCATTAGTGGCGTGGAAATTTAGCTTTGAAAGACCAAGTTCGAATTTGCAAGCGGCGCACTTTCGGTCGGGGTACTAAGTAAAATGTCTTTGCTTGCACATAAGTGATACTTTCGTAGCACTATTCGCATTCCGGCATCCTTTCATGGTTTATGCCAACGCCAAATTTTCCGATCACCCCTTCTTTGGATTACGTGACGGAGAAAGCGAATGCTTGCTTTCGCTCACTTACTGAAACGATCGTGTGTGCGCATTTCAGTCGGAGAAACCCCTCGTGCTCCATCCCATAGCGTCAGCCAACGCAAAGAAAAGCTAATGTCAGCACACATAAACCGAATAGCTGATGCTGGCGGAAGGTGATGGCGTTACGACATTAAAAACGGATTATGGGTGAGTGCGCCAAATCATTCAATAATGTCCTGTCCCTCAGCGCCATGATACTTCGTTTACTGATCGCCATGCGGTATCTGAAAGTAGGTGATTCGCGCTTAGAGGAAAACTTTGCATTGACGAGATGCAAAGCGTTCGAGTCGCGCAATGCGAACTGTCACAGACACTAAGATGAGTGCTTGCAAGGGATGTGGTCGTTATGCATCGTTTGGTTTCGTACTCAACCAAAAAGCGTATTGCTTTAAAGTTGACTCCATTCAGTTTCAATCCACGGCAAAATACATCACACAAAAATAAACATTTTGGCGCAAAGTTTGATGGACTTGTTGCACCACTGAAATTAAAAGGCCCCTAGTTATTAAGTGCCGCTCAGCTGAATATAAAAGATTCCAATTTTCGCTCGTTCCGCTAAACTCACCATAATGACATCATTTCGAGATCGTCACAGCTAAGATCGATAAATTGGAACACTCAAAGCATTACTGCGGGTGCGCAGCGGTATGGCATGTGATCCGTGTTCAGCAACTAGGCTCATAATATAAATAGATTCAAAAAAAGATTTCTTCTCTTGTTTTATCGTTTAGTGTGATTCGTATAGAACAATCAAACCTATGTTTCCATTCTCTGCAAGCCAAATAACCTAACGATCTGTGTTTTAATGCGCTGAAGGAATAGCCGGAGAGAGCGCACACAGTCCGCAACGTTCTGCTGAGCCGACTGGCAGTCGAGAATGGGAAGGTTTTCGAAAACCTTTCTGTTATCTTCTTCTTCAACAGTAGCCCCAAATGTGTGTGCCAACTGTTCTCTGGAAGACATCTGTGGAAAGTAAACAGATGTCATCATTGCGCACTAAAGTTTGCTTACTTTTTCTACCCACTTAACTCGGAGGAAATACCCTTTTCTTAGCCCCTCATCTTTCACGTGCCTTTTTTTGCCGCAAATGTGTCTGCACATATAAGCTTCAATAACCTCACTCATCAACCCCTTCATTCATGCGATCATTAGAGTGAATATTATTGGAAGAAAGAGATATGCATTTGGAATATGGTAGTGAGGTGATGACGACGTGGTGCTGAAGGATATGTTTTAAACTGCGATCCCGTGCGACCGTTTACTGTTATTTTGCAGAAGTGATGTGGGAGGCGGGAAGGGGGCAGAGAGGAGGAAATACATCCATCAGAGGTTCCATCAAATCACAGCAAATTACTATGTCAGAAAGTTTGAATCAGATTTTTCGCTTGAATATTTTCTCGAACCAAATTCTGGTGAGCTGCAAAATTCACTAATCAGCGAAACGGCTTACTCGAGGTGAAGGATATGCCGACAGGAGTCGGTTTTCAGGCTCGGCCGAATGTGGTTTTGAGTGCCGAGGAATACGTCCAGGAAAAGCTGTCATCTGCTATACTGCCGAGACGGGGCTGTATAATGAAAGCATTATTCGAGTTTGTACGGCACTCATAAGATCTGAACGCCGGCTGAGGTCATATATGGGCATATTGGTGAAAGTGCTGACGACAGGCGAGATTGCGGCATTTAAGGCAAAATGAGCAGCATAGAATTTAAAAAAAAGGCTTTTCGAGGGAAGTTGCATGCATATTAACCAAACCTTCTCAAAAGTATCAAATTAAGCAGCAATGACGATGCGTCTCACGATCCTAATTGGCATCTTTTAGCTGAATGAATAACTGAACAGTAAAGAGGACAGATATGCACACCACCAGCTCAGAAAATGTCCACGCTAAAAAGCCGCTAACGTTTAATGCAAACGATCCTTTTGAACGTTCAAAAAACACCACGTTCCTCTGGTTTCGACAATATTCCACTGATCTTAATGCAACGATGAGGTCGGTGTCTAAGGATGGGTGCATGGTTTGGGGAAATAGAACGCATCGTGCGCATTTGCTTCAAGTCGCACCCCTCCTCCACACTTTCTCTCTTTTCTTACTGCGCATACACACTAGTCTTACAAGCTCCAGCTACGAATGCACTGTACTGTGGGAGAATGCTGAAAGCTGTTTGTTACTGAGAACAAATTTATATTTAGATTGTCGCCCTATGCAGCCGATAGTTTCACGCGCAGCAACTGCATTCACGATATCAGCAACCAACCGGCTGCAGTAGAATGACAATTCCTGAACATCTTCTACTTCCATGAAATGAATAAATTTTCTGTACTGTTCAAAACTTCTAAAAAGAAAAAGTACAAATTTATCCAATGGGTGCTTTTCTTCCCTATCTTTCCGCACCCTAGCACAGCCCACCTGGAAAGGTGGGAAACAGCAAAGTATAATGCGCGCTCAGTCAAGGATGAACCATCACCATCAATATGAGAGTGGCAATAAAGCGATCTGCGCGTGATAAGAGACGACCGAAACGCTGTTTCACTAAATAATATTACTTACGTGACGAAAATAAGTCGAGTGGAATATGAATATGAATATGAACAAGAAAAATATGAATAAAGAGTGGAAGCATTAGAAATGCATTAGCAAACAACTGTCGCTGCATATTCAAGCAGCTTTCTGTTAGCCGAATTTTTTTGACGCATGCGCAAACCGATGGATGTAATGCATTGCGCAACGCAATTGCACTGTTGTCCTTTCGTTTGGTTTACTGAAAATGGGCTTATCCCTACACATCAAATCCTCTTTACGCAAACCTACTACGATCAAGCATCGTGCTTTTGCGTCATTATCGACCCATCAAATTAGTGTTATCATTAGCAAGCATAACGATCCTCAGTCAAGCAGTTCATTACTTCTTCACATTTCATCTAATACATGAAACTTGTGGTTGCTGTTAGAAATTTGTAGGCTGGGCGTTAAAAATCAGCACGTTAGTTCCAGCTTTACTTCAACACCGCTTGGCCAAGTAATAGCAAATACCCTCTTAACCCCCTAACAACTCAATATCTTTGCTGTTTATTGCAGTCAGTAAAAAACTAAAGGATTAAATAAGTAGTAAAACTAGCGTGGAACCAACCCACTGAGACTCTTATTTAGTTATTAATTTTCTTATTTATTTGCTGTCTTGATATAAACATGTTTTTAGGAGGACCAAAAACATTTATTAACTAGGATGCATTTCCAACATTCAGTTCCTGAATTTCTAATAGTAACCAAAAGCAAAAACTAAGAACACGAATGGACCACATTCAGGAAAATTCTTTCATACTTCACCGCAAAATGTTTAACTCCAAACTCGAGAAAACTTATCATTAAAAAATTGTGAAGGAAATATCCAGCTGCTATCGAAAACCTAGCAACTCAAGCAATACAGCACACACACCTTGGGGTCTGCATGTAGTAACAAATGAGCCATTTGCATGCGTTTCCTTCAAGCAAAACATAATATAAGCTGCAGCGGCATTATCATTTAATCAGTGCTTTAACAATCGAAAAAATACCCCAAAACGGCGATTTCGCTTGCTCCAAACCTGAATGTGACTCACATAAAATAAATTTATTGTCGCGAGTAACCATATAAAACAATGAAACAACTGTATCATCTAGCGCGTCTGGGCTTCAGGCGCTCTGATTGCACCGCTGTTTCTTTTAGTACTTCTTACCATGGTCATTTCAAAAAGTTTATCATGTTTACTTTCCGTCCTATAAAAAACTACGTTAGTGTGAGTCCTCTTCTCGTATCACTGCTTCCCATAAAATTTCGCCAATTGCCTGGTTATATGGAAAAAGCGCTACCCCGGCGGCTACCGTTGCTATGCGGATCAGTAATGAGTTCGACAGCTACAAATTTGTTAGAAGCAGTCAGCACTAGCAACAGTGACTTAACACATTTATGATCCACTATTGGTGAAGAAAAAAATAAAACTGAACTGGACTGAGTTCTGCCCAATCTATCATTTACTCCTATAAAGTTAACATCAGTCCATCGTCGAAAAAATGGTCACAGTAGGAATCCTCGGTCGTCTGGTTTAAGGATAACTGCCCGTAGGTGCTATTCGTCTTGTTATCCATAAATAAGAGTCTTATTCGGATGGCGGCTGACAATTACTTTCCTTGGCGACTCCGGAAGCCATCAAAATTGCAAAACTAACTTATAAGTTCATTAAAGTCGCTAACCGCAAGGTCTTAATTAAGTGCACGAGCCCACCGAACCGCTGCTAATATGAGAATTGGCAGCTTTACAAAGAAGACACTAATCTGCTACAGAAATTCCTGACAAACAATACAAAAACGCTTGAGTGTGGGTTCATTTTTCTGCCCAAATCACCACAAAAGAGGCGCATTTCTCAACAGGCGATCAAAAACTCCGTTCAGAAGTCAAATTAGCCCAACGTTTTTCGCGCTTAATTTCTTCCAATTAAAAGCAGTTACCGGACTTTCATAAGTGACTCGTTAAGGTACATTAAACAAGTGATTTGGATGACCGCCCTCTGTATCCATTTAGTTTAGGAAGGAAGCTATAGGAACATTTACGCTGAACAGAGATTCACCTATGTACTAATATGTTTAGGACGCAGATGCAGATGTAATGTTACAACTTCCTAAACTGCATCTGCAATGCACATTTTCTTGTCATAATGTACACGAACGCCGAATTATGTTCAGAGTTATGCGAGAAGTTACTAGTGCTGTCAGGATATTCGGAACGTTACTTCTAGCCTCTCTCTCCCGGCAGCTGAGGTCACGGAAGCTAGATACCCAACATCTGGGTTTGATTATGGTTACCGCTTTACCCAGTCGACGCCTAACTTCTGCTGTTACCAAGAAGGTTCGACCGGAGGAAACAAGCGCAGCCTGCCACGATGATACCCCTGCCATTGCTATGAGAAGCAGGGAGTGTGCAACGCTAGAACTTCGAGCTGACCATTGGCAATAGGCAGGCAGCATGTAATGGAACAGTTCTCTAGCATTAAGTATAAGCTCATGGAAATTGCACACATCGACGTGAACACTTGAACGACAGAGCAACAGTAACTCTTCTTTCGATAATTTTCGTTCAGGAAGCACCTTTACTGGTGCAATCTAAGTGAGCCAATATAGCGCTTGGGAATATATTCTACCAAAGATGGCTGTGCTCGTCCCTGCAACACTGCATACGCTTTAGAGGGAACTGCGTCATTTTTGTTGCGTATTGTTAATGAAATGATGGAGATAAGGACAGCGGAATTGGAAATACTCAATCGAAATCTTCATTACGCAACTGAATCGTCGCAAACAATTTACTCTCGCTGCAGCCAACTAGCTGCAAGGATGCATCTAAATAAAGCAAATGCGCTTATGGTGAGCGCAAAAATCGAATAGATCGTGAATCGTGAATGAGTAGAACTCTCGCCTCTTCGCATGCCTTCCTTTTCCTCCTCTTTTTCCTGCAATTCTCTCCCTCTCCCTCTCTTTTTCCAAAAAAAAAAAACCTTACGTAAGTTATTCTTCTGGAGATGTTTGTCATCCCTTATTCGCCAGTCAAGAAAAAAAATGCCGCTTTTTTTAAATATGGGGCCATCTGACCAAACAGCACTTATGATTAGCTGATTTTATAGGCATAAAGCAATAAGCGTCAAATGCAAACTTGCCAGCATAAACGAGGTTCGCTTTCGAGCGTCATATTCAGAAATTGTTGTGTCACAGCTACATCGAGTTTTCCAGGGAAACAAGGAAGATATCAGCGACACGTATAGCCTGATTATGTATTCACGAGTCCATCCGCACAAGATCTATGTTTGATGCGTGCTCCAACCATCCAAATTCACCAGCGACACTTCCGCCCTTTGTTCACGCATTCAAGAACTCATCAGCGCCTTGTTGACGCCTTCAACAAACTTACGATTTTCTTCTGTACATATGGCCGCATGATTCACATTCATCTCTTGTTTTTCAGGCATAGTGGGCTGCTTCCTTTTACCATCATCATCGCGTGATCGATTACAACATGCGTGATGTTTTTGCGGCGCACAACCAGTAAAATTTGTTAAATAGTTTTATCCATCTGTCTGGGAGAATACAGTAGAAAAGTAATTATAGCATATATCGCCACATGTTGCGTTTTTCAATTTCAATGTAACACCTCTATTCGGCTTACTCGAATTCTAATGCTAGTCTTATAAGATGCGCACATGAAGCGCTTAAGGTGCTCCAAAAGCGACATCTCAGTAGGGCTTAAAAAAGAAAACCATTGAATTTATGCGCTTATGACCCAAAATAGGGCTTCATTTTTAGGACGATTCAAATGCAAACTTTTAATCTCTTTTGCATCCAATCGACCAAATTTTCCAGCAGTTTAGTCGAGAAATATGCAGCTGCTACTGGTTCTGGTCGGAAAAGCGATAGCGGGAAGAGCGCGTGCGAGGCGAATTTGGGTTTTACGCGAATGCTACTTGCGCATGTAAATCTGCTGGTTGCAATGGCATGGTTGAAATAGGTTTATCAGTAAAGCGAGTTCAAAACGAACCTGAGCCTGTTTCCCTTTTAAAGAAAATATATGAGCAGTACAAAATTTGCAGAACCAATTATGCTGCATATATGAAATCAGTCAAAATCAATACACTGACGGTTAGAACACATTGCATGGTCGACACCAACTCCGCAAGATCGCATAAAGACCGAGGTCTCTTCAGCATAACACAATTTGTGCTAGTGAAACCTCGTCTACACACGAAAGAGGCTGCTCAAGTAAAATCCGAGCGTAACAAGAGGCAGTGCAAAACATCTTTCAAGAACCGCTTGAACCTCGCCAGATATGAAACGACTAGAGCTCTCTAATAAACGTAAAATTTTCTTTCATGATGAGTTCGTTTAAAAAATGCCGCTGTTATTCCACTCCCACCCTCAATATGTAAACGATCAGTTGCACCACACAAAGCCACATCCTCGCCACATTTTCAGAGTATAGTCTTAAAAGTGCCACCTGTACAATGAGCGTCTCTTCGTCGGGTACGCAAATTGCTTTATCGTCTTTCACGACTGGAGTGCCATTAAGCACTAGTTGGGGCCCCGAGAAGCATTATTACAGCCCTGACAAGCAGTATCAGAGCTATGCACAATTTTCAGATCGCGAGTTTTTTGTAAAGCTAATTTTTTCAACACAAATCGGCTTCTAAGGTGCAATGCGATGGGCTTCTAAAGCAACGGAGACGTCGATGTTGTGCTCGAGGCAAATAGATTCGCAGAAAATGACCTCATTTATTGTTTGCTTTTGAATCACAAATACTCAAAGCTGAAACAGTGATTGTGTGATTCAATAATGTTATAACTGTTGTGTTACTATGACAGCATCACATTCGCGCGCAACAGCATACCAGCAACATTACACTCAGTCCAGTTCAATTCCATTTCGCTTCATCATCTTTCTGTGAAAAAGTTAGTCCAAACATTTTATTTAGTTTTTTAAAAGAAAGAAACAAAGTTCCACGAGTCTGCATTGTTTAACTGAACTGGTCACGGTCGCGAAAGCTCATCTCAAAAATGAAACATCAACAATACTGCTCAACAATACTGCTTGAGCGTAATTCATATATTCGCAAAGTTAGCTCATCAAAAGCGTACGTGAATGGCGCATTATTGACGCGTTCGAACACTATACGAGCTACACAATGCGATTGTCACTATTATTCCACCTGAAAAATTTGATCCCTGTCTTCTTTTCGTATTTGATTCCACTCACATTCGGAGTACCAAGCGGATTTCCGAATGAGCATCCTCAAATGCACAACTTTGAATCAACTGAAACATTTTTTTTTGTTTCGTTGAGAAGATGCAATGCATCACCGCAGATGGTGACCTCTTTTTTTCAACCTGCCTACCTCATGTTATTTTTTGACGTTCGTTTTCAGTATACTTGCTGTCTGATTTTAATAGGCGCAGTGTGTGACCATGAGGTGTAAATGGCTCTATATAGTCGTAACAATCAATGTGAATGGCGATTACGAGAAATGTCAAAAGCTAGACAGTACGCTATGACATTAAAGTTGTCTTACAGGTGTACTATGAGTGTCGAACTATTTCATATTATACTATTCCATGCCTTATTTTCAACATTCTGTCGAACTGTGCACAGGCATAAATCATGTAGCCCATGGTAAAATACTTAGTCTATGCTAAATTGCGACGGCCGCTATTTTCGGCCGTCGTTGAGCTGGCCAAAAAAGTAACAAGAGGGATTTTGAAGTTTTTAACATTAAAGAAATATACATCTCCACACAGTCAGCACTCGCATTGATACTTTTTTCGCGACGGATCACCAACTTCTGTATCCCCATCTCAAAGAAGATTGCAGCCTGGTTGCTCACCGAGGTCACGACGCACTGATCTTCAGCACCTCATTATTCTTCAAAGGCTTTCCTCCACGGAAATCATTTCTAACGAAGTCCGAACTGTCAAGGGATGATGAAGCAATTCCAGTCGAACTTCTAAAGCTGTTCCATATCCGCGCTGCATTGCGAGGGTGTGCATTCACAATGAGCACCTTAGCTGCAATCTTCTTTGAAGTTGGGATATAAATACAGATACCCCAAGAGAACTGATCCTTAGTGTGGGTGGTAACTACATGAAAAAGTAGCACAATCATGTTCATTACTTTGTGTGTACTTAAAATTTTAAGATCACTGTTCTTGTTTCTTAACAACAAACCAGAGGTCGAAAAAAAAATGGAACTCACACTTTGCAGACCAGAAGAGTATTGCAAAAATGTGAGCACTGGATGGTATAAAGCACACCATCGAAGACAGCCATAACATTTTTAATACTTTTCTCAATACGAAAGGAAGCATTATTCATTCAAAAATTTCATGTTCCCATAATGCATTCATTGCAACGAACAGAAAGTATATCTGTGAAATTATTCAAGGATAACGTGTAGCAGAGTTGTTATTAGTACCCAGCACCAGCAAAAGCTCATCTGATAAAGCATTTTCCCATATATTTCCCATAATATACCCGCCATCCCACAGACAAGAAAGGGAACAGCTGGACAATTTTGCTTAATATGTGCCATGTGAGTCACGGTAAGCGTAGGAGATGGGAAGAGATACTGTGTTAAAGTAACAGCTCCATTTGTTAGGTTAGATAACGAAACGGCTGGCACCCTCTCAAGAAGCACATGGGACAGTGATTGATGATATTTCTGATCAAGTTTTTGCTATAAAACTTCTCATGGTTTGTGGTGCAAAGGAGGAATCCAGGCAACCAAAATAACTGCTTTTGCATATCCTTGAACGGCTCTACCTTGCTCACGGCAATTCCAGCTTGAGCGTACGCATTGTAGTAACACTCACAAGGAGGAATCCAGGCAACAAAGGAGGAAAGCGTTGGTCGACGAAACATTTAGAAGCACGCCGTTCACTGCAGTCAGTATGAAATGAAGCAACAGTGTATTTCGATCAATAAAACAAAATCGCTTCAGATCTAATTATATCGAAACTGATGCTTGGCTAATGTAAGTTTTTACAAATTCAGAGCAAGGAAACATTATGGGGAGGGAGATGGGACTGCATACTTTTTTATAACAGCATACTTATTGGAAAAAGTCGCCTCTCTTAGAGACCTCAAAAATTGCAAACTAACATTAAAAATTGAAACAACATTCTGCTCCACTCTTATCGACTAATACTGGAAGTGCGATTAGCTGAGTTATGTGGGCACTGAACGAATGAACAAATCGCTCAGAAACATACTGAAGTCTCGAGGAAGATGTGAGAGGCGGACAGGGTACATTTTAAACAGAAATTCTCATAGCAAATAGCCTATGGATTCCAGTCCATTGACATACAAGAAGAAACCTCGTTAGCGGCACTTCTCGTTGGTAGCAGATGAGATTCTCGCAAAAAGGGCTATTTTGAAAGTTCTGCGACACCACCCCTTCCCTAATTAAAAGGCACTAAGTTCATTAGGGAAAGAGTAAGTACGTCTAAGAAGTTAAGAAAAAATGGAGCTGTAGCGGCAATCCAGCGCTGAAATGAATTGAAAATCTTGGATACTCAATTGCGTTTCGAACATCTGTTTTAGAACGCATGAATTTGGAGGAGGTTGTGGCATTCAGCAGTAAACATCCTTTTGAGTATTAGCCGCAACTCGCAAAAAGCCAAACAACTACACGACAAAAATGAAAGAAAAAGGATAGGAGCGGAAACATGAACAATAAAATTGGGGTCGCAAAGCGATAGAGCTGGAAGTTGCATCTGCAACCAAGTCCGAAAATTGGGGGACGAAGCGAAGAGAACTCACCCGACGACTCATAGAAATCTATCAGTTGGTAATTGGCTCAGCTTCTCTGTTGGAAGAGTGTCAAAGAAACCGGCGCTCTGATCGAAGTTGCACTTCAAAACTTCCCGTGATTAGCACAGACATAATGTGTGGTACATTCAGCACCGCCATCGTTTAAGCTGTCAAAAGAAAATGTGGAGGCGGTCTGAGAAGCATGTGATGGTATGAAAGTCGCAGACACAGAAGCGAAAAGGAACGGACGCCTTACGAGAGACCAAAATGGGCCATGCATAACGCTACCGTTATTTTCGAGTGTTTTCCCAATCAAAAACTTTTTTTCATCCTTTTTTTGCAGTTTTCAAGCTCTCTTCCGTTCGCATTTTTCTGACTCCATGGCCATATAAAATATTTCTTGTCTTCTCGGTCTTGTCCTTCGAAACTTCAATTCATACAATCTTTCTTCAAATACTTACTTTCATATTAAATTTAATTATTAATGTTAAGTAAGATTGCCGGTCATCACACAGAAACGGTCAACTGTCAATGTGTGTCTTCCACGCAGACAACAAATAAGGAAGAAAAAGTGAAAAGCGTTCCCTCCTATCCCCCCTCCAACATTAATTTCAACCTTCGCGTGTAAATTATTCATTTGAAGGATGCTTGCAGATCGTGCCAATAAAAAATAAATAGCCGAATATTTCACCCAAGCATTTCGCTAATAACTTTGCGTTGTGATAAGCGGATAAGTGAAAGCACACAACATTTAGCCATGTTCATGTGGGAAGCCCGCTGCGGATGGAAAGCTGTACTCACCTCTCCTTCCCCCCTACACCTCACGCCTTTCCCACCCACTACGCTCTCCTCGCACGCCTCGCAAATTTTTCGCGAGTGCTACCATCTTTCGCATACGATATTTTGGGCCCCTTACGGCCCAAAAAACCTAAATTTCTTATTGTAACTGGTCATTTAACAAAAGTAATCCAACCCCTCTCCACCCATGGGAATGCTTCGAGCCTTCGTCATTGGTAACACTAAGACAGCAGGTGAATAATAACTATGCCGGTCCAATTTAAGCAACCGAAATTCATTCCATGGAGATAAAAGTGCACATGCAGTTTCTTTGTTTACGCAGATCCTTTCATGATCTGCAAGCAATTGCTGGCCATTAGAGGGTCGATTCCTCGCAATCTTTGCAGTTAGCGGTATGAAAGTGTCATAGATGAATTTTCAATGTCTCGGAGAAGCTAGATTTATCTGAAGTTCATTTTCATCATATCGAATCAACGTTTTTTCGCGGATGATTTATTGTGTTCAGACTAAATGCCTTCCTCTCATTTCAACTACAATCAGTGTAAATGAAGCAGGCTGATAATGTGAAGATTGTGGAGTGCCATCATTCTCCTTAATTATTGCTGTTATGCTATCTACTTTCTAGCGGTGAAGAGCTAGCTTGTGCGCTAAACGGAACTGAAGAGTGAATGTGAGTGTAGCACCAACCAGTGTTCAATGAATTTCAAAATTTTAGTTGTAATTTCATTGGGCCTCGGGAGTTTTGTTGGCTTGCGCCCGCCATTGCATGACTACCTCAAAATGACTGTTTTATACAACGTGCGTTTTCGTTATCTCTATTGTAGTCCTATAAGCTTATCAGCAGTTGCCACTCCCTTTTTCAATTGCTTTCACAATTCTCAACTTTCCTGTGTGTGCCGGAAACGAATTTCTTAACATTCTTCACCTCTTCCTTCCCGCCATTGTTTTGAGGGTTAGTGAAAGTTTCCTTAGTCAGCTTGTTCCTTATTAAGCATCTTATTTCTCTTAGCAAATACTTTTAGCATGTCCGTTTTTATTTCTTAACGAAACACGAACTGGTACCATCGATGACACCAATGATTCATTGCAGATTTCACCATTTTCCGGCATCGTCTTTGCAGCATTTTCAAGCGAAATATATTATTCTTTATTTCATCACGTGCCGTTAAAAATTTCATATGCAAATTCTTTCCACTTCCATAGGAATCTAAAAGACATTCGATCGTCGCTTATATCATAGAGTAGCTTTGCCAATAGGCATGTCAGAGAAACAAATATGTCGAAAAGCGCTGGTTCGTTATGAATGTATGCAGATACTTTGGCAATTTTTTAGATAAATTGCTGGGGAAAGCTTGCTACGCTATAGAAATGCTTTAGGGATAGTGACCCAGTAACGCCGGAGCACTCATTTGTCTGCATATCCTCTCATTTCTGTGTTATCCTACGCATGTTACAAGCAAATAGTGGGAAATCAACTTGAATCTTAGCGCAAGCTGCTCATACTCACAACAAACGTGGGTTTATCACCTTCAGTTCACGCCAGATTTTGCAGGTTGCAGTTTTCAGGCAAAATCTGTGGGCCACTAACACCTGAGCCGGAATTTGCCGGTCAATTCTGCTAATCAACAGGCTCAAACGAAGGGAATCGGCGAAACATAGTGACCTTTCGCCCTGACATTACATAGCTTTCATGAGACTTTTTTCGACTGTGCTAACAGGATTCCTTTAAAGGTCATTTGGTGAACACATGTCTAAGTTTAGAAACCCACGGAAACGGAGACCGATACAAAATCCACGTTCCACTAAACCAGATATTTGGGCGCCAAATATGGAAGCAATCAGAGAACCGCTATTTGCCCATCCTTTGCAACCATCACAAACTTTTCGTAATTCTCCGCAGCATTGTCCGCGCACAAATTGACGCGTGTTGAACGCAGGTGAAATCAATCAAAAACCGATGATGGCTATGCGCGCGCCATGACATGGGGATGTCAGGACTGTCCATTCACCTATGCCAAAACGTGTAAAACAGCGGAAACACATAGGCCAGCGAAGACTGAAAAAAAAAAGACTGATAAAATTAAAAGCAATGGGTTAAGAAAAGAAAAGTGTGATTTCGAAAACAGCCATGAACAGCATAGTTAACGGATTTCTGTTAGGAAAGAGGTTTGATTGGTGGTGAAGGGCTATTTCAAGCAGATGTAACCTTTTACAACTTTTCTAAAGACGCATTTCTTAAAGGAGTCGGTGGCATTCCCTCGAATTTATGAAGGGCAAACTACGAGTTAACGGAGATTTCATCCGACTAATATGACTAAGGTTTCATGCGAGTAACATAGATAATACTTCTTCAAGTAACAGGACTAAGACTTCCATCGAGTAATACGGCAGTTACTTTATTCGAGCAACGTGGCCAAGAATTCATTAGAATAACCCGGCCAAGACTTCATTCGAGTAATACCGCTAAGAGTTCATTCGAATAATACGGCCAAGATCTCGTTGGGGTAATACTGCTAAGACTTCATTCGAGTGATACGGCTAACAATCCGTCTGATATAGCGACTGAGACTCCGTTCGAGTGATACGGCTAAGACTTGGTTCAATAAAGCGAATAAAACTTCGTTCAAGTAATACGGCAAAGACCTCGTTTGAGTAATATGGCAATGCTACGTTCGAGTGGTACGGCTAAGACTTGGTCCAATTAGGCGAATAAAACTTCGTTCAGGAAATGCGGCCAAGACTTGCTTCGAGTGATACGGCTAAGGTTCGGTACGATGAAGCAATTAGACTTCGTTCGAGTAACACAGCTAATCGTTGGAGTAATGCGGCTAAGGTTTCGTTCGAGTAATACGGCTAAGGCTACGTGCGAGTAATGCAGCCAAGACTTCATTCGTGTAATACGGGCTAGGACATGGTTCGAGTAGCACGGCTAAAACTTTGTTAGAGTAACACAAGCTAGGCTTCGTTGGAGTAGTGAGGCTGGGGTTCTTTCGAATAATACAGCCAAGATTACGTTCGAGTGATACGGACAAGACTTCGTTTGGGTAATACGGCTAAGGCTTGGTCCGATAAAGCGACTAAATGTTCGCCCCATTAATAGGGTAAAGACTTCGTCGAAGTAATACAGCTGTGCTTTGTTCGAATAGTACGATTATGATTTCATTCGGCTAATACGGCTAACGGTTCTTTCGAGTAATACGGGCAAGACTTCATTCGAATAGTACGGCTAAGGCGCCATTTTAATAGTATGGCTAAGGTTTCATCCGCTTAACAGCCCTAGGGGTTGGTCCGATGAAGATACTAAGACTTCATTCGAGTAATACGGTTAAGAGTTCGTTGGAGTAATATGAATAAGGCTTCGATCGAGTAGCACGCCTAAGGCTTCGTTCGAGTAATATGGCTAAGACTTGATCGAGTAATTTGGTAAGGACTTGGTTAGAATAATATAAATACACACACCGACGCATGTAGAAACAGCGGTATATAAATACATACACATACATGCTCATGCTCGCACCTGCGCAGCCCGCGTGAAGATAACAGCGCATTGATGTGCTGTGCTGGTGGAATAGTCCCTGTTGTAGGAGTGTTTATACCTGTCACATACATGTGTGTTCTATGAGTCGGGCTGTATTAGAGATCGTTATGCTGATAAAGTATAGGGATGGTCTTATTAGAAGGAGCGTGATGATCATAACAGGTTCGCCTATGCTGATTTCTTGATTATAGCAGTGATGCTTGTTTTGTAGTGAAAAAAAAAATCGGAACTGTCAGAAAAATGATGAGCAAGATGTGCACAGAAGGAGATGAACACAAAAAAATACTTTATGCATGCGCGGCCAGGTACATTTTCAAGTTATCGGAATTCCATTGCTGCAATAGATATAATAATTTTCTGCATCTATCGATCGGCGCGGTCGTTCGAAGATTTAGGAGGCAAGGGGTGGGAAGGCAGGGAGAAGTGTGGAAGCGCAAGCGGGATTGATCCTTTCTGTCGTGTAAAGCTTGGGACAACGCGAGAGGAAGTGGAAACTGAACTATCAAGGGCTAATTTTCGAGGAGATGGCCTCAACAGCGTTTAGGAAAGTTAACGGATGTAGTTTCCTTATCCCCTGTTCCGACTGAAACGATAAATTAACTGAACAATAAACACTGTGAATGGGATGGTTATCTTAATGGACACAGCGTTAATTAACGGAAATATGAAACTAACTACTACGAAGTTCGAAGCGAATTAAGCTGTATGCTATATATGTAATCAATCTTTATGAAATGTTGAGAGAGGCGCAAAAGCAAACGATGAGAATAGAACACGGCACGTTCGAAAATGATGTTCGTTGCTGTCTGAATGAACGCATTTGTTGCCATCAGAGTATATGATATCAGCGAAATGAGGTGGAACGATGGCCTACGCTGGAGCGTTTATAGAGCGCCGCAGGCGATATTTCGTTATGCCAAATAGGAGGGCTTTACGCTAACTTGAAGCACCGCCTTTCTCCCAACGAGAGCCGATTCAGTTCAGCCGCAATTCAGGCACTGCACAACAACTAACGATGACACAGCCTGGATAAGATGAAGTGTAAGTAAAGATGCCACTCTCCTGACGAGGCACCGAATGTAGAAGAGAAGAGACCGCTGACTGCATGTACAGGTGGTGTGTTACCAAAAATCCACAAAAAGGCTTCAGAGTAGCTCCAAGTCACAATGCGCAAGATTTTTGGACGATCCTCAGTGATGAGTTGGAAATGTGGAAAAGTGAAAAGTCAGCTCTTATTATTAGCTGTCTTCCCTCGATCATCCACTTTTTGGTATGGCTCTGCCCTCCCCGTTTTCACTGATTGGAGCGCAAGATTTTTGGACGATCCTCAGTGATGAGTTGGAAATGTGGAAAAGTGAAAAGTCAGCTCTTATTATTAGCTGTCTTCCCTCGATCATCCACTTTTTGGTATGGCTCTGCCCTCCCCGTTTTCACTGATTGGAGCGCAAGATTTTTGGACGATCCTCAGTGATGAGTTGGAAATGTGGAAAAGTGAAAAGTCAGCTCTTATTATTAGCTGTCTTCCCTCGATCATCCACTTTTTGGTATGGCTCTGCCCTCCCCGTTTTCACTGATTGGAGCGCAAGATTTTTGGACGATCCTCAGTGATGAGTTGGAAATGTGGAAAAGTGAAAAGTCAGCTCTTATTATTAGCTGTCTTCCCTCGATCATCCACTTTTTGGTATGGCTCTGCCCTCCCCGTTTTCACTGATTGGAGCGCAAGATTTTTGGACGATCCTCAGTGATGAGTTGGAAATGTGGAAAAGTGAAAAGTCAGCTCTTATTATTAGCTGTCTTCCCTCGATCATCCACTTTTTGGTATGGCTCTGCCCTCCCCGTTTTCACTGATTGGAGCGCAAGATTTTTGGACGATCCTCAGTGATGAGTTGGAAATGTGGAAAAGTGAAAAGTCAGCTCTTATTATTAGCTGTCTTCCCTCGATCATCCACTTTTTGGTATGGCTCTGCCCTCCCCGTTTTCACTGATTGGAGCGCAAGATTTTTGGACGATCCTCAGTGATGAGTTGGAAATGTGGAAAAGTGAAAAGTCAGCTCTTATTATTAGCTGTCTTCCCTCGATCATCCACTTTTTGGTATGGCTCTGCCCTCCCCGTTTTCACTGATTGGAGCGCAAGATTTTTGGACGATCCTCAGTGATGAGTTGGAAATGTGGAAAAGTGAAAAGTCAGCTCTTATTATTAGCTGTCTTCCCTCGATCATCCACTTTTTGGTATGGCTCTGCCCTCCCCGTTTTCACTGATTGGAGCGCAAGATTTTTGGACGATCCTCAGTGATGAGTTGGAAATGTGGAAAAGTGAAAAGTCAGCTCTTATTATTAGCTGTCTTCCCTCGATCATCCACTTTTTGGTATGGCTCTGCCCTCCCCGTTTTCACTGATTGGAGCGCAAGATTTTTGGACGATCCTCAGTGATGAGTTGGAAATGTGGAAAAGTGAAAAGTCAGCTCTTATTATTAGCTGTCTTCCCTCGATCATCCACTTTTTGGTATGGCTCTGCCCTCCCCGTTTTCACTGATTGGAGCGCAAGATTTTTGGACGATCCTCAGTGATGAGTTGGAAATGTGGAAAAGTGAAAAGTCAGCTCTTATTATTAGCTGTCTTCCCTCGATCATCCACTTTTTGGTATGGCTCTGCCCTCCCCGTTTTCACTGATTGGAGCGCAAGATTTTTGGACGATCCTCAGTGATGAGTTGGAAATGTGGAAAAGTGAAAAGTCAGCTCTTATTATTAGCTGTCTTCCCTCGATCATCCACTTTTTGGTATGGCTCTGCCCTCCCCGTTTTCACTGATTGGAGCGCAAGATTTTTGGACGATCCTCAGTGATGAGTTGGAAATGTGGAAAAGTGAAAAGTCAGCTCTTATTATTAGCTGTCTTCCCTCGATCATCCACTTTTTGGTATGGCTCTGCCCTCCCCGTTTTCACTGATTGGAGCGCAAGATTTTTGGACGATCCTCAGTGATGAGTTGGAAATGTGGAAAAGTGAAAAGTCAGCTCTTATTATTAGCTGTCTTCCCTCGATCATCCACTTTTTGGTATGGCTCTGCCCTCCCCGTTTTCACTGATTGGAGCGCAAGATTTTTGGACGATCCTCAGTGATGAGTTGGAAATGTGGAAAAGTGAAAAGTCAGCTCTTATTATTAGCTGTCTTCCCTCGATCATCCACTTTTTGGTATGGCTCTGCCCTCCCCGTTTTCACTGATTGGAGCGCAAGATTTTTGGACGATCCTCAGTGATGAGTTGGAAATGTGGAAAAGTGAAAAGTCAGCTCTTATTATTAGCTGTCTTCCCTCGATCATCCACTTTTTGGTATGGCTCTGCCCTCCCCGTTTTCACTGATTGGAGCGCAAGATTTTTGGACGATCCTCAGTGATGAGTTGGAAATGTGGAAAAGTGAAAAGTCAGCTCTTATTATTAGCTGTCTTCCCTCGATCATCCACTTTTTGGTATGGCTCTGCCCTCCCCGTTTTCACTGATTGGAATAAGAAGTCATTCAATTATGTTCGACAATCTTCCGCACACTTATGCACCCACTCCTTCCTTCGCTCCCTATGGCTCATAATGTAAAGAATTTGTGGAGTGCATTCATAAATGTTCCTCCTCTAGCAGACTCTAGAATCGTTGAGAAGCGGAAACCGACATCGGCTCGCTCGAACACATTAGCAAGTGTTGTAAAAAGCAATACAAACATAAAAATGTATTCCAGTCCAGCCTAATAACGTATCGATTTTTTGAAAGTTCCACTCTCCCTGATCGAATGGCTAACAAGGATTTGCTGTGCTAATATTCGCAATGATCAGAAAATTCCTTCATGAGATCAGCTCCCCTCATGCATCAGTGCTGACTCTTATATATAGAGATAATTAATTACAGCTTTCCATCATGTTACTGCACAATTGCAGCCCAAAGCTTATTTCCATAGCGGGCGCTAGATTTCAGTTGCTAGCACAGAACAGACATATTTCAACTGGTATGTTGGAGCGGGACATAACCATACTGATATGGCGCGGCTCTTGGCTGGCACTAGTATATTTTACCTGAAACTGGTTTTGAATAGATGTTAATCTTCATACACCGTACAAATTCTTGTATAAGTTCCAGCCGTATCGATCCCGTTACGGTCGGAACAACATCGAAAATGGAATGTGTTATGAAATGTTTGGAAATGGTTAAACAGCATCGGATTCTTGACTTATCAACCCATACACGTTCCCATTTAGTCTTATAAGTGTGCTGACCTTCGATTTTCAAAGTAGACCAGTGAAGGAATCTTTAGTGAACGGAGGAACTACTGATGAAGGACATCTTTTGGAGAGTGCGCGGTACATTCCAGTTGTTGGTTTGAGAATTTTCATACCAATCTTTGCACACCCTGTCTATTGATGGTATTCACCGACAGAAAAAGAAGCCCATTCGAGCTACTACGGAATCTGCATCCAAAATCAACATAAAAACCGATATATCCAGCCACTAGTTGCATGCACAGGCATGACAGGAATAATTCCGCCAATTTTGACACGGAGGAATTATTAAAAAATGCGTTTAAGTTACATCCGCAACTTCTTTCACATGCCTTTGAGCTCTCCTAGGAGGCAAAATTTCGAATTTTCCTTAGATTTTCTGATGTTTTGATCTGCCTTCGAAAATATGCATCTGCAAAGCATATTATTATGACGTTGGGCTGTTTACACATATGTACATATACCGTGCGTTCTAGTCATTTCAACTCAACGACTATTGCCGCCTGAGCTATGAAAGCACTGCATTTATACTCTAAAGCGATTTCGCTTCCACTTCACATGTCAACATATTCATCCCTTTGGAGTTAAGAACCTTTGGCGACCAACGAGTCCAAAACAAACTTTTCTCTGCAATCTTGAACAACGGATGAACATTAGCAGGTGCAGATCAATCCGACGTATTCGCCCAGCCGGTCAATCAGATAGGCAGACTTGTCAAAGCGCACATCATGGTAGTCCCTGACTAGTACTTCAATTTGCTTCAATGCTATCATTGCACATTTTCCATGTGAAAAAGGACTACAAGCAATGTGCGTCAGGAAACTGCCACAATATGTGCTTTGGTGTATCTGTTCGTAAGCTGAACTGCTTGCATCACATCCCAAAATAATCAAAACCGCGTAATCATAAATATAAACCGCACATGTTTATGAACATACACACAAAAATAAACAAAAACATAAATACAAACGCAAACCACAAACACAAACATAAATAAAACAAAGACAAAAACAAAACATTCACATAAACATAAACGTGCGTGAGCATAAACTTAAGCATAAACGTACATAAAAATATAACGTAAGCATAAACATAAACATAACATAAGCATGCACATAAGCATAAATATAAACTTAGACATAAACATAAATACAAACGTAAACATAAACATGAACGTGAACATGAACATAAACACAGACACAAATATAAACCTAAACAACAACATAAACCTTAACATAAGCATAAACACAAATAACAGCACTAACAAAAACTTAAATATGAACATAAACATAAACATGAACATAGGCATGATTATGAAGGCCAACA
>JPKZ01001580.1:0-19807 GCA_000803305.1 Toxocara canis
TTCATAACGAAATTCGCATCGGGTTTTCTTTTCGTTCTTGTTTTTTTTTTCTTCTGAAGGAATGTAAAAATCCTATGAGCGTAGAAATTAAATTGAGAGACGAGTTTAGAATGTACGGTAGACGAAGACTGTTTCGAACATTTTTTTTTTAAACATCCGTAATTTTCGGAAAAACTTTTCTTGTTTTCTATGTTTCGACTTTGCCGTTTCTCTTTTCTTTTCTTCCTTTGCTTCGCTATTTTATTCGCTAAGTTTCAGTTTTCCTGCTGTATTGTATGGTCTTGGTGGTTTTTAAAAAAATGGTACCTACTCTCATCCTACTGTATTCTCGCCTAATTGATATTGATACCTCTGTGAGTAATTGTGCATTCGATTCAATATCGTACTGCAGATGATATCAAAAATTATATAATACAGATGCGCACCGCATTACGATAGTTCGAACTAACGAAGATGACATGATAAGGCAAAATTGTTAAAGTATTTTAGGTTTCGCGCGGAAGGCAAAACGTAACACCGTATGCGGCGCGATACGTTGGAAACGATACCAGGATGTACGCATCTCTCGCCTTGTGAGATCCCAGTATACAGTACTATTCCATACTGGTCAACATTCAATGAGGCTTGTGGGTAGGTTAGGCCATTTTCCGACTTATGATATTTTCAAGTTATGATGGGACCATCGTTACACATCTTCATCTTAACTGGAGGACTACCTAGTCTAAGGCTGAACCATATCATATTGTTGAAGAGAAAAATTTTCAAGATTGATCATCTTTCTTTGAGGCGATCTCTCTTCACGCCAATAACGTTTGTTCAAATAAGTTGTGCGATTCAACTGGCTGTCGGCTTCTCATTAGCAATGCCAGATTCCAATTTAAATTCACATGACGAGTTTTTTCTTTGATTTTATTCACTGATGATGCCAAATCATTGCACAGACGATGTCATTTTTAAAATATAGAATTTTTAAAATATAGGGAGGTGGATGTACGTCTTAGTATACGTCTGATATGTCTGACACATCTGAAAGGTATATCTGAGTTTTGAAAACCTCAAAACGGTGGTGATGAGCGGCACTTTAAATTGTACATCTTAGCGGATCTTTTGGCACCATTGAATCGTAGTGTTTTTATGTGTTCCTTTTTGTTTCATCAAGGCTAAAGGTGTAGTCGAGATGGAATTTCTACAAATCATCTATGCAAATAAAACATACAAGTATAAAATTGTAAAAAATTCCCATTTTTTACAATCGACTTACCTCTTTGTTTCCAAAAATTTTGCCCGCTCTTAGTTCTGCTCTTGTCAAATGAGATTAAAACTAATTTGCACAGAATAGAAATTCGAGAAACATACAATGAAAAATTCTATGGTTTCAAGAGAAGCTAAAACGAATTGGCAAGCAGTCGTGAAAGGTATTTTAAGAAAGGCTGCCTGCTGATAAGTTGTTTAAGGGTAGAAGCGCTAAGCTGTTAATGGTATCGAAATGATCGAATCTGATCGGAAAATTCAGTTCAATTATGAAAACTTCTTATGAGGCATTAGGCTGTACCATGCTTAAAGAGATAGAGTTTTTAAAGAAAGCTTTAAGTACCACTACAAGCGACTTAAAGATTTGTTTTGTGCGGTGATCTTTTTGATCATCAACGCCATGAATTTCAATAAACCAACACGAGTTCATTGATCTCCGGAGCAATTTGTTTTTGATGATTGAAAAGGCACAATGATTATTTGAAATAGGTTAATTTTCTACAGATTTCCATATAGAATCATATGGAACAAATGGGATCGTTTGAAGAAAAAAATGCTCATGAGCTCAACACCATCATTTTTCATATTCGATGCCGTTCATTGTTTATCGAAGAACTCAGCAACGCCAATCCTGTTATTTTTTTGGGGTGTTTTTAAATGTGATGCTCAAGACAAAATTACAATTGCCATTTTTTCAAAATATATTTTTACGTTTAAGCGAGAAGGTTCTATCCGATTTTTCGATGTTTCATACTATCTTATCAACGATATTGCGGGCAACAATGATTTACAATGACTATTTAGCTCACTAGCATGATGTATCGGAAGGGAAGTATGAAATTACTGATAAAGACTGGTGGAACTACTGGTGAAATTACTGATATCTCATGCGAGATGGTTGTTTAGCTCAGCGGCGAGAAGTTTTGCTGTTGTTGTATACTTCATAAGGATTATCGGAATTGTTGAAAAAAAATCAATGCTAGCCTGCAATAGTTCAAGCACGTTTTCGGAAGTGCCTTATCCGAAACGTTGTTCATAACTGATGATAAGATAAAAGCGAAACTAATGAAGATCATGAATTCATATCTCCTCATGTTTTCCCTCCGATCTTTTGGCACCGTATTTGTCAGTTAAACGGCCATGTATGAATTTTTTCTCTTGGGTTGTATCATTCCGAAGGTTTTGAGTAATTGTTATCGTTTTGATTGCTCGACGAGATAGTAAATACAATGCTCGAGCTGGAATCGTCTCAGATGGTAGGAGAGCTGAAGAAAAGGAAAAAGTAAATGTTATTAAACATTTATTGTTTTGACCAGTTTTAACCACTAATATTGTTTGTTGGTCGTTTTCAAATGCGCTTTTTTCCGGAAATATCTTTTATTTAAAGGTTTTATGTTTTTAAAAAAATTCTGAAGATCAAGTGTGAAGCTATATTATGGAGGAGTAGAGTGTATATGGCGTGTATGTGTATATGTGTTTGTCAGGTAGGCTATGTCGTAGTATGTACAGGATAGGATACTGTGAATACAACGGGTATAATAGCACGTTTATGAACGAGCACGATAATCTTGGTACAGGATTTGTATTGGTGGGGATTCTATGTATATAGATACTTTTTTAAAATATATATACATAGAATTTACTTTTTTTTTCCGCACTGTTTAGGGAAATAGCCGATACATTCACTTCTTACAGGTACGCTAAAAAACGATCGATCAGCAGCCCATTACTTTCCCACCATTTTTTGCACAGAAGTTTCCGCAAAGTGGTTTTGTTGGAAGTTGCGCACAATTTACTGCGCGCACTCTATGATTGATGAATTTCCCGTTTAACGTGAGTTCGAGGCCAAAGCCTATCGGATGTCTTTTTTCTTTCTTTTTCGTTTTGGTTGTTTTTCGTTTCGGAAAAATCATTGCCACGCCATTCTTATGACGCATATATATGTACAACGAGAAACCGAAAAGAATCGACCATCCAATGCGTACAATACGCAAAAGCGTTGTATGGCATTATATGCGTAAAGAGAAGAATATGAAATCCAAAGAAAAAACAACTGTCAGACTGTATTACTTTATGGCTACGAATGTATTACTTTATGGCTAGGAAATATCCTGTGGTAGAGCGCAAGGCAATTGAGCTGTAATAGAAAAACATTACTGATCGATTTGAGATTTTAAAGTATTAGCGCTATGAATTTTCAGTTATAACGTGAAATTCTCGTCAAAGTTTCAAAAGTTTTTCATTTCGTAACTACAAATGGCAAATGTGTATTCAATCCTCTATTAGATTACTAGTAATGCAGTTGAAGCATAAACGCTAATTAATTTTTTCAAAACTCATAGAATGCCATATGCCGATTTTTTCATGGGTTGCCAAAAAAACAACGATTCTTTGGGGGGAGGGGGGGGGCTTTTATAAGGGTGAAATTAGTTGCCTTTGGTAATGATTCCAAACAAAAAACCCAAAAAACTATTTTAGCAAAAGACTGTGTACTATGAAGTACAATGGGATGACGCTCACCGGAATTAGCTTAAAAAGAATCTAATCGGTATTGCTCATAATGCATCGCTCATAATCTAGTATTTGAGCTCGTTTCATTAATAAAATCCATGGAATGTGTATCGCATGCGTATCGGACAATTTTTTCAATATACCTCTCACTGAGGTTGTCACAAAATCAAAATCGAAAAAAAAAAGATCTCGTTGCAGCGTTTTGTTGTGGCGGTCGGCTGAGGTGGAGGCAATAGAAAGAAGACGACAATCACTCCCCTCCCCCCGAAACGAACGTATTCTCATGCACGACCGTAATGCAAACACTCGTCGACGCACCGAACGATTTTTGTTGTTGCCTTTGAATGAGAAACGATTTTTTTTAGTGTTCATACACAGCTAACCAAAAGAAAAATGACGCTAACCAGGGAAACATTGTACAAGCAAAACTGATCAAATCGACCGGAAACAACAATGAGTGACGAATAGTGATTGTTTTTATCATGTGTGTGTGTGTGTTTGCAGTGGGGATAAGGGTGGAGGGAGTGAGGGGGACGGGGAGAGATGGGAAGGAGAGAAAAGAATTGCAAAAGTGGAAAAAAAAAACTCCCTTCCACCTCCCTGTTGTACCAAAGCCCGCCTAGGTTTTAATCTAAGCTTTTCTCCAAGCAGTGCACTGTAATCTCTACCGTTTCCTATTTGCTTGCTAACCATGGTCCGTTAATAGTACAGGAATATTATACGTCATGTTCTTGAAAAACAAAAAGCACTACCACCATACGTTTTTATCATGTGTGTGTGTGTGTGTGTGTTTGCAGTGGGGATAACGGTGGAGGGAGTGAGGGGGACGGGGAGAGATGGGAAGGAGAGAAAAGAATTGCAAAAGTGAAAAAAAAAAACTCCCTTCCACCTCCCTGTTGTACCAAAGCCCGCCTAGGTTTTAATCTAAGCTTTTCTCCAAGCAGTGCACTGTAATCTCTACCGTTTCCTATTTGCTTGCTAACCATGGTCCGTTAATAGTACAGGAATATTATACGTCATGTTCTTGAAAAACAAAAAGCACTACCACCATACCGCACAAATTGGAAAACTGCTGTAAACTTATTTCCGGATCCCCGTCCTCCCTTCGAAAGGTTAAGGAGCCGAGAAGGGATGAAGGGACGACAGAGTTTTCAGCACCGCTCCTCCATCCTCCAGTCGTTCTCCCAATAGCCCCACGTCAATTGTAATGTTTGAGTTTCTCTATTCAATCAGTTGAATTTAAAGATTAAAATATGAACGCAAATACTGCTTGATGGTGACAAAAGCAGAAATGATAAATCGTAGTTTAACTCGATTTTTTGGGGAAACAGTTCAACTGTTGACTATTTGAGCAGAAAGGTTACCATTCACTGTTTCTAAAGAGCTAACACCCAATGCTCCAACGCATCAGTCAAGGCTTTCATACGACAATCACGATCTATTGCTGTGCATCCGACAACAGAGGAGTAATAACTCATACTATACGCAGGATTACTGATGCGCACCCGAAAGCGAATATGAAAATGGCTTCGAATTCTTTTCTATATTAGAATGAAATTTAAAAAAGTTCTTTGAAAAAAATGAAATTAAAAGTTTTTCTAGTTCGTTCTTGCTAAAGAAGATGAACAAAAATCGAATTGTGCTATACGTTCAATGCAGTAATAAAGATGGAAGAACGGAGATGAACATATTAGCTTCGATACAGACAGATCATAGTATGTTGAAAAGTAAATTTAGGTTGACGTTTTATTGCTCTTTTGTATTTCCTCGATAAAATTCTAATATCGCTTAACACCTGTCATAATAGCGGCCATTTTATCATTCGTTTGCATATGATCACCATCGTAGATCATAAGTGTAGAAATAGAAAACAACACTATTATCGGATCGGTCGATTTCGAATGTGGCCGATAGACGTTCTAACGATTTCCGGAGCGGTCATTTGGCGTTACGCGTTAAACAACTCCATTTCGATTCGTTTCAAATCTTCATCACCTTCTTTGCTCTTTCCGTCTGCAGCCCTATACATCACTATTGCTTCGTTCAAAACGCTTTGAAGCATTTTTTTTTTAAAGAGATCTTTGTAGGCATCTCTCCTTTCAAACATCCTTTCACACTTTTCCATTTCATAAGCTATCAGAACAGTGGACAACGACGATTGGCACCACGGAACACAACACTCACAAATACGGCAAACGGTTATTGAGGATTATCGTTCACCGAACCTTCGTAGACTGGAACGAGCAATTGAAAAGTCGATTAGAAATCTCTGCTCTTTAATAATAAGATGTTGCATTCGATGCATTTCAATGCATTTCAAATGCACTTTAAAAGCTGCAGTTTTTTTTTTAAGAATTGGGAAAGAAGTTTTTGCCCAACTTACTGATTTATACCTAGAAAGTCGCTGACCAAGAATTTCAAACAGATTTGAAACGTATTTCACATGGAGTCTTAAAAAATGATTTCAACAACCATAATCAACATATATTTCGATTTTATGCGAATATAAACGCGCTTCTGTTTAAAAGAAAAAAAAGTTTTTAAAGGAGGAAAATATGGGGAAAATTTTGGAAAATGGTGGAAAAATTTCTTCGCATGATTGCACCAATGTGGCTTATTAAAAATATAACCACTTAAGTAAAAATGAAAGTAAGAGCACTAACAATTAATGACGGAATGAGGCAACTGAAGGAAATCTTTCGAAACTGTGAACGAATGGAGAGCACTTCATTGGACATCTGCTTAACACAATGCCGATCGCTCGTTCTCAGCTATAAATTCCACTTCTCAAGTAGAAAAAAACGATCGCTTACTGCGAGAGCGAGAAAAAAAAAAGAGTGCCTCTTGCGTCATCCATAAAAATGGCTCAGGTGAGATGGTATACGAAAATGAAGAGGCATATCAACAACTGCGTTTGCTATGCCGTTTGTTGGCGTTTTTCACAAAACTGCCCACTTCCCCTCATTTCGTAGGGGCGGTAATAGACTTTTGCCGATGGTAATTTGACTCGAAGTTAGGAAAAATGGTTCCTAAGATAGTTTATTGTCGCAGTCATACCTTAAACTTTTGAAGTTTTGTCCACTGCGCTTCTAATGATCGTAGATTTTAGAAGTAACACTGCAGAAAGCAATGACACGACAATTTGCTCAACGCTAGTTTCAACGGCAGTATCTCCAGACCTAAAACATATCTTCCCGTTCTTTCGCTTTTAAGCGATACGCTTCCTCACGCCTCCAGTTTCACCCGCACTTATAGATTTCTCATCGAGTTGAACTAGTGGTGATGAAATTGTGAGGCGGTTTTACAACGTCTGCATGTTCCTTCACAATGTTCTTAAAGCTGGAACAGCTAATCATTTTGGAGATAACGAAAAATCTGACAAGGTGCGAATAGGTGCCAGGAAGGAAGCTGGTTAACGCACTAAAAAAACAACAACAACAATCAAGCACCATAGTACTGTTGAGGGTGTACCTAATGTGAAGAGCTGAGTACAGAAAACGAATTCTTCAAAATAAACGGAAATGATCGAGCTGAATTTATTCAGTCTTTAAAAAGACCGAATATCATTCTCGCATTCACCATCGAGACGGCATGCAAAATACTAGACAACGACCATAACATCGTATGACGATCACAACCATCCCAACCAGATACACTTCTCATAGAGCTGCGAGACCAATACAATGCTGCCTTGGGCTGCTGAGGTAGCAAATAAATAAAGGCTCCTCGTTTCTATGATTCATGCGCTTCGAATGACAATCGGGTTTAAGGTCGAGGGATTTTTTGCCGACATTTATGAGAGCATTCATCCTGAAGAGAATCAGACAGTTGACGAACGGGGTGAGAAAACGCAACTCGCAACTAACAGTCAGTTTTTGTCGACAGCCTATGCGCCCTCCACGTCCCACCCACCTAAGCAATAGCGGAAACGCTTCAGAACAAAGCTTTCTCTTTCTCTTTCTCTCTGTCTCTCTCCCTCTCAAAAGTGAATACAAAAATTTTGCACGGCTCATTTCTAGAAGATTAGGTGAAAAATGAAAAGTGACGAATCAGAGAACCTCGAGTGAAAAGCAATTTGGCATTTTTGTTTGTAAGCTTCTCGAAAACTGTACGAAAATTTTTTTTTCTCCAATTACCTAGAAATGCGAGTTATTCTTTACTTACATATATTTGCGCGGAACGGCGACAAGGTTCGTTCAGATTTGCTGTTTTTTTTTTTTAGATAGAGAAGTAACGAATACTGAGAGTGAGATGCATTAAATTAAATTCTATTCAAAGGATTTTTTTTAACCTGTGTTCTTGGAGTGTAACAAAGTCATCGAATATTTATTTCATTAGGCGGATGTTAAAGTTGTACAATTTCTATTGCATGCAAATGTCGACGCTTATGGTGTTAGCTAAAATTGCAAAAGCATCTAATATGAAGCAAAATCTATTTGATCGACGTTCTTGCATTACTCTTATAGCCATAACCATCTTGTACCATTCAAATTTAGATGATGAGTTAATTATGATGAAGCATTATGTTCTTTTCATTAATAGAATCCGATAGGCGAAACATTAGAACCAAATCAAAAACTCAAGAAGTTGAATAAAAATTGGAACGTCTACCAAATAAAATCGAATACTTATCCAACGAACTTTCAGTTCATCTCGAATGCTCTTGCAATGATCTTAACGCTGACTAGGCTAGTATTGGAATGAATAGATAAATTTAGAGAATACAGAATATATAGATATGACAATCTGAGAACAGGGTAGCATAATGTGCCAATAAAACAATATAGAATATAATTCGAAGTCGATATTCAGTGTATTTCTTTATTGTGATTTTCGTTCTAAATGCTAAAATATGGTGCGATTTGGAACGAAAACATAGAAGAAGGTAATGCTTTTGCACTTTACATTAGCGAAAAAAAATAATTTCGCTCGGAAAACTCGCCGTTGCATTCGTTTTTCACCAGATTATGCAAAAAAAGAAAAAACCAAATGGAAGACAAAAATATAATCCTGCATTCTTTACATCGAGGAAGCTCTATCGCATTTTCGTCATTCCTTAAAAAAAAAAGGAAAAAAAAAGCTAATTTCATGCAGATGGTTCTATTTTTACCACCTAGAACCATTGTATAAGTATAGTGATTCTAGGTGGTAAATGTTCGAAGAGTTCCGTTTAGAAAATTTTCTCCAGTTAATTTCGTAATTTGTTGTTACTCGTATAAGTCATGCATAATAATCCAATTTCACTCGCTACGTTACTAATAAAGTGCATTTCACTAACGACGACCCAAATGGACGAGCCATTGCGCAATGCGTATAAACCTTTTTAACCGTTGTGTATGATATTTATTTTCAAGATTTCGTAATCTTTATAATAAATTAGAACCCAAATCTGATCGGAATGATTAAAAAAAAAAAACGTCTTAAGCGATGAAAAATCTTTTATCGATTTTTATTAAAAACCCATTAAAAATTCGTAAAAATGAGCAATCATAGTAAATATGGTTCAAAAAAAAGGAAGCTTTAAAGAATGCTCATCTTAGCATTCAACAGTGATCCAATTTTTGAACGCAAAAAAAACGTTTGATTTCGAGCCGTCAAATTGTCTGATGTTTTTGTTTTTGACTTATTGTATGCTGATCGTCGAGACAATTTCAAATTGTTTCCGCCAAATTTTGATCGTATTTTTTGATCGTCGTTCAAATTTCGTAAGCTATCACTAAATTGAATCCTATGCGTTAGATGCTATGCTACTTTTTATCACCTTATCTTTATCACTTAATTTTAATCACTTAATTTTTTACATCATACTTATCACTTTAGTTTCGTTATGTTCGTTAAATTTAAATCATCTGCTATCACCCAGATTGTCATTTATTTTGATTACATTATCGGTGGTTGATCGTTTATCTTCTTTGTTGTATCGTTTGCCAATTAGCTGTTAGACAATTATTTAATAGTTTATTTTTTTAAATCCTTCATATCATTTGCGCGAAATACGTAAAACAAAACAATTATTTCTCAACAGTATCACTTTCCATCAAGAAGTGATTGCCATAACATCTCCTTAGCGCCTCTTCAAGCGCTACAAAGTTCATAGATTTCTAGAGCGCTCTATGGTCATTTGAAGTGAGTGTTGTTGCGCCAGCGCTCACTCTATTTTTTTTAGCATCTTCTGAAGGGTGTCTATGGTGCAGAAATAAACCCATAGCTTTACTGAAGGAGGAGAGAAGAAGGGAAGCACGTATGTCGAAGGCGTGTTTATTTTCGTTTTTTCCTATGCAGGAGTGGAATATTTGAGGTTAAGGATGTGGAGGCCTTTTTCGAGCTGATATACCAAATGAACATTCAACATACTTACTTTTTAAGCGAAGGAATTATTGCACGAATACTTACTTTTTAAGCGAAGGAGTTATTGTACGAATCACCTATGAGTAGTGTATTTTGTCCATCGATCCTAATTTCGACATCGTTATGCTCACATTGTTCACTGTCTCAGAATTTCACAGTTGAAGAAAACATCAGCGCGCAAAAAAAAGAGTATGCGCTACAGTTATCATATATCGAGGCTATTAAATATTGTGCTGCATTATTCTTTAGTATAGACGCTTTTACTATATATAATTAATTGATAGCTGCAAAAGACGAACCAAAAAACAACAATTTCTAACTTGCCTATCGGAACGTTTAATTCAACACGTTGTTGTTTTTTTCTTCACAAATTAATGACTAATAGGCAAATTTCATCAAAAAAATTCTAAAGAAAAGCACTGTCGAATAAGCGTTGCCGACGCAGAAATAACATAACGAGCGATCGGGTGGTGACTGTTTATGTGAGTTTTAACAGGAGCAGCATTAAATGTGTGTATATGTGTGTGTGTATGTGTGTATTGGGTATTTGTCGCATTTCTGAGGAATGCACATTTCAAAAACCTGAAATCGTGTACACATTATCGCACCATTTACGCACCACAGTCATCGGCGAAATGCTCCTCCCGGCTTCGCTTAGCATTTGATGGCAATGTACCACGCCCACATTCTATCAGCCTTATTCACATATTCACCTTACTTATATTACTCATCATCGTTTACGAACATGGCCAACATTCACCTTTACTTTTTCGTTGATCATATGTCCAGCCGGCTATAAATATTTATCTCGAATGAAATTTGCTAAAAAATTGAAAAACAAAAACGCTCTCAATGCTGTCAATATGATTCATAATCTTTAGCTTCAGTGATGCTACGTTTAGGTGGGTGCACGACGCACTATGCCAGGTTTTGTGGCTAATAATACTCTCTGAAATCGCACATATGTCTCCGGTTCAATCGTTTCGTTCCTTATTTCCATACTTTTAAAGCAGTCATTGTTGCTCAGCATATTTCATAGCGCATCGGCAATTGCCGATTTAAACTTTTTGGAATAGCTTCATGAAGAAAACGGAAAAGCTAATATTGATTGGCGATGCAGATTTGGAAAGGGAATTATCGAAAATAAATGTAGAAGAATTTTCTATGAGTTTCTCTATCAGCAAGCACTTCACAATAATTTCGTACAAGGTAAACATAAAAGTATCTTTTTGTAAAATTCTTTAAAAAAATTTTCACTCATCAAATACTCTCGTATAGTGTTTGTCTTATGATTGTAAGACGAAGAACCCTTGACGGATGATCGAAACGAGTAAATAAAGCTTTAAAAAAAATCAATCCCAAAGAATGTACATATCAAAGAAATACGATCTCAAGTCTCAAAAATCTGAGTGTATAAAAGTAAACAAGAATTTTTCTTAAAAAATCTTATTGCATTACTGCTTGAAAAATTAAGGCCGAAAACCTGATTTTATGAAATGTGATTGTGGCCTATAAGAAGAAATTAAAGCAAAAGAATTTATTCTTATCGTAGAAAAGGAAAAGCTAAAAACGTGTTCCAATAGGAAGCAAGTTGATCGTATAGAATGACAACAATTTATTTGCGTTCTAACATTCTAATGGTCGATTTATTTATTAGTTAGCTGGAAGCCAAAATAATTAGAACTTAATGAGTAACGTTGACCGATTATTCATCATAGTTCACTATCGTCCACAACTCTACCATTGACTTCATAGAGCTAGTAGCAAAGTAAACAGGAGATTTTCAGCGTAATTTTTTGTTCAAAACAATTCGCGATCCAGGGATTTGTCGTTTTCATCCGGTCGTCGTTCAACTCTTCCTGCAAATCACTACTCGGTTTTTTCCCTCAGACTCTATTTTTCCACTAAATTGTAAATCAACACAGAAAAAGTATCGCAACAGTACTATAACGGCGGAGCTGAGAACGAAAAAAAAGAAAGAACTCGTTCAATACGAAGATGAGAGTTCTGAGCGTTCGAGAAGAAAACGGTTCATTAACTCTTCCTTCTAATCATTTCATGAATAACAGAAAAATCAAAGCATTAGTTCCGCCAACCATTACGGAGCGCACTGTTTGAAAAAAGTTAACACGCATGAACATGAGACAAATCGTAAGTAAACTGCATAAGGGTTTCCATCTTTTATGATTTTTTTAAATTGATTTGTTTAAATCAAACACCAAAACCGCAACTATATGAAATCAGGAGAGTAGAAAAGATAGAAATTTTCAAAAATAAAGCAGAATTTTTCTGCATTTTCTAAACGTTTCTAACTGATGTAAGGTAAGAACCATTAAAATAGAATTTAGAAAATAGCATAACCATTAAAAATGTGATATTGGAAATCAGATTCATTTCTTGCGATTCCGTTCAACTTTTCCTCATTTTTGCGATTGCGTACGTTATCATATAGCCCGAAGTGATGTAGAAGAAAGTTTTTAAAAATTGTAGAAGAGCGAGTTGTTAAGTTTTATTTTATGGTCAATTTTGATACATGAAAATCACATAACCACCATCCATGTAAAGTGCCACCATCTCCATAAGCATTTTTCATACCTTACATTTTTCTATATTTTCGCATTTTCTATCTTTTCTTTCTTTATATTTATCCTATATTCCTGCTGTATGTCTTCGGACGTTGTATTCGTGAATGAAAAATCTCGAGAAGAATTTAAGCGAACTGATAAGAAACGATCTGATTTGTTTTGCTATTCTATTTTTTCTTATTTTTCCTTTTAAGATTTTCGAAAGAAATAGCAGCTTAAAATTCGTGAAATTTCTTCGATGTTTTCTCTTCGGGTTTTTTTTAAAGTAACCTGGTTTTTGCTTTTTCTTTTTGCTTTTTCCCTTCAGTGATCGAACTTCGCTGTTATAAAGCGCTTGACAGGTCTTTTGTGGCTTTCGCTCGACGCGATCGCTGCCGATTTCCTCAACAGTGCGAATGAAGGTCGTTCGATTCGAATAGGGGATGGTCCCACAGTTGGTCGTTTGAATATCGCATATATATGTAATTTTATTTAATTTATATTTATATTTATATTTGTATTTATATTTATATTTATATTTATATTTTAAACGACACGGGCGTATTTAACTTCCTTAGGCGAACTGCTAAACAACTTTGAAGAGTACAATTAAAAATGACGCAGCTGCCATATTTGTTTCTCACTGAATTTATCATCTAAAAAAAAATAGAAATTTTCCTCGACAAGTAACGAATGATTTAAAGTAATTCAAATCAGTACTGACATAAAATATTTCTTTTGTTGTGAAATTTATACATGTTGACAGCGAACAGTACATTTTCACCAGAATGCGTTCAATAAATACGGTCGACGAAGTTTCTCATTTTTAAAAAAAGACGCATAACGAAAAAGTAACAAATGAAATGCGCATTAGAAATTTTGATAGGCAAATGCGCAAATGCTTCTCATGTATATACAGTATAAATTTGAATTCGTCTCTTTCTATCTTATCTGTCGCCTTTTGCCGTCGCCAACCTTTGTGATGCAAATCATAATAGCGTCATTCTGCAGAAGGTAGGACTGAATTTGTGGAGAAAATGAATTGTAGGGCAGCGGCTAGAGGTGGATGGGGGGGGGTCAGTGTAAGGGGAGGGGGGTTGATTGTAAGGGGTTAGTAATGGATCCGAAAATATTTAGGAAAAAAAAGAAGTCTTAAAACCAGAAACGATATTTAATCATGATTTATGACTTGTTATTTAATGAAACCTTCGATATTACTATGAGATCTTTAAGTTTCTGATTGTGAAAGAAATGTTCACATATTTGCAGTAAAGAAGAAGCTCGAAAGCAAAATTGATATATGCTGAGAAGAATTTCATAAAAATATGGATATGCTAGGTGGTAATAAAAAAAAGAGCATAAATTTTGGCCCGGTAAGAAAAGCTGTTTGGAAAGCGCATCTGTTTCCGTATTTTGTCGAACGGTCCTATTGTGCAAGATTGCACTTCACATCTGCTGTGAATTGAGAGAATATGCGATACGAAAAAAAAACAAATGCTTTGAATTAATCGACACCAAAGCAAATCGTATAAAAATGCAACAGAGAAATCAGTTCTAAAGATAGAAATTTTTTTCTTTTAAAAAAAGAAACGTTTTAAAAGGTGAAAGGAAAATCTTAAAATTCACAATAAAACAAAATTTCTTAAAACAAAAGAAAAAAAACGCTAAACAATTAGGTGTAAAATTGAGAACAACTCAATCATTGATATTTTCGACAACTAGAAATCTCGTTAGAACAAACTTGAAAGCTTGAAAGAAATTGCTTCTACATATTTCTCAATGATTAGCGGTCGAAAAAGTGCACTGAAAAAGTTGAGCAAATATTTCGTACGTTTTATCCAATATCAAATAAATGCTGATAAGAACACTTATCTGCTGATAAATGCTGATAAGAGCTTATCTGCACAATACAAATAATGGATAAGACTTTTCGGTGATAATTGTGCTCACGTTCTTGGAAAATGCAATCACATGATAACGCATTAATACTGTACAGCCTCAAATAGAACCACTCGACTGATCGTATCTTCATTGAGGTAAACCTTCCCCCTACACATGACACGTAAAACGTTCCTTTTTTTTTTGGGGTGAAAAATTTGCCGTTTTTATGAAAAAAAAATTTAATTCGCTTCAAACGCTGTTATTCTTGTATTCGCCATAGTAATCGACACTTCCTCGTCTGCATATTTCTACAATAAAATAGATTGTTACGTAGAATGTTCCAGAAAAGACTATAGATGATGTGTGTGTCATTTTATCGACATGATAAAATTAATTAACCGGTTTTCTATGTTCCAATGGGACGCAATTTTTTATAGTTGCGGCCATTTGACAAAATATTTGAAATAAACATTATTCATCGAGTAATATGACAATATGTGAACTATGATGCGGCTGCAATGAGGAAACATTCATGATAGATCTTCGTAGACAAGAAGAAAGTGGGTGTGGTAATTAGTATGATCTAAGGACAATGATGAGTCAACCGTATTGATGAAATCGTTAATCGACGAAACGGAAGAACTATGTCTCATCGTTCCATTGTTTTACTTTAAACATACACAAGCTATACATAAATAATGGTATTAAAAAAGAAAAAGATACGCATGTTTAACCAGAAACTTCTATGTCAGCTATTCGGAGTGTTCTTTTCCGATTTGTAGAATGAAGCATAAAATTTGATAAGAAAATATCAAATAAACGTATATCTTAAAACAGTTTATCGAAAAACTCTCATTTTTTTGATCTCAGGTATTCAAAAAAAAACGTATATGTTCTCGGAATGAAACCTGCAAAGGGAGATTTTTAAAAAAAATTTCATCAGCAAAAAAATCATCTTTTGTTCAACGAAAAGAAATATAATTTGTATTTCGATATAATCGAAGAAACGTTCTTAACGACTAGAACAAATCTCTCTTATATTAGCTAGTGAAGTCTCGAATTTCGGATACATTTCTCCGCGTCACATTTCTCATCATTTCTGCTTTCTTTTACCTCTATTTCCGCCTTTATTCCTCGTCAACGCCGAATGTGCGAAATGTTTGTTGTGTGGTGGAAGAAAACTAAACAAGACTTTTCTGTAGTGCTATCTTTTCGTCAACATCACGTATCTTTTAGCATTTTTTTTTAATAGACGGTTTAGCATATATAGCAAATATAAGTGAGATTAAAGATGATCTTGAGATTTTTTTTTAGAAAAAAGATTTCCTGATTCAGGATTCAAAATAACCGCACCAAGTAAAATGAAAATTTTTAAAAAATACAACTCTTTCAACAATAACTACTCTTCGTATAGCTCGTTTTTTTTTTTCGTTCGCTTGTCTAACGCGACGCAAAGCGTTGAATGTCAAATTCCATCGGCTGGCCGCTCATTTAATGCATCATCGGGCGCCACTTAGCAAAAAACACTACATTATTGAAATTCGATTTTCTTCTTTTTTTGTCGTGGAGGGGGTGGGACGGGAGCAACGATCATTCCCTAGATATTTCCCTTACGTATGAGGATTGTAAGAAAGTATTGTGCCAGTAGTTGATAACTTGTATTGCTGAAAATGATTTTTTTTAAGACAAAAATGTGAGAAAGGGTGAATAAAATTGTTAAAATAAATGCAGTATGAGTATTTGCAAGGCTGCATATGAAAAGATTTTCGCAATGGTTTTTTGCTTTGCCACCAAATGATATAACACTCACTTATCGGTATCATCTGCATGGAGACTACTCCAGGATTGCCAGTCTGAGCCAGACTGTTGCCATACTTTTCATTCGTCATCGCATGAGTGGTTATCATTCTCAGTTTCAGCAAGAGCAAGCTGACCTTCATCGCAAAATGTCACCAACCCTATTATGGCTTCTTGACGACAATAGCGAGGTCTAGAAGAAATGAGGGAGTTGAGGAGGTCGAAGGAGGGGAGGGGGTCGAGGGGATCGAAGGAGGGGAAGGGGTTGAGGACGACGAAGGAGGGGAGGAGGAGTTGCCTCAGAAACCCGTCTATTCAAAAACCGAACCGATGAGAAATCCATCCACGATGATCAGGGTAATTCTGTCGTTTATCAGTTCTTTTTTAATGTAAAACGCGGCGAATCTCCATATGCAAAAATAAGGAAAAGAATTGCATGATTTCGCATGGGATATTTTTGATCTTTTCTGCTATACTTTCAATTACATACGGCATGTTTTTTTCTTGAATTGCAGACGTTGACATTGTTGAGAAAATCGTATGACCTCCGAGCCTCCAACAGTGATCTGTCTCTTTGAGCGTGTAGTTTGCAATTGTTCATTTTCTATTAGTCTTTAAGCGCAAAAGCTTTATTTAAAAACAATTAAAATTCAAAATATGCCTACAGATGATGCTGTAAATTGCTTTTACAGCTTTATCGCAAGCCCAAAAAGCTTCACTTTTGTAGTGCGCACACCCAGAAATAATACATATTCAATTGGTCGTGAAAGTTTAACGTGAAGAACAGTGTTGACAAAGCGATTTACAATTCAGGCAGACAGTGTTAGCCGATTTACAACCAAAAAGAATATAAATTTTGATCAGTGAATATTGAAATATCAAATTTGCATTTGACGTTTTTAATTACTGTTTATTTTAAAACAATTAAAATTCAAAATGTAATTTCTTGTGAATGCTAAAATATAAGCAGAATATTTTTGGATATTTTTTCAAACTGAATTTCTTAGATTCATATTGTACGCTCAGCAGAAATAACTCGCTTTTTCGAAACGTTAGCTGCATTCGTACCTTTAGTAGTTGTTATGTAATTCATATTAAACTGCAAGGCTAAATTTTGCCGATTTAACACTTGCCGATTTAACATTCACTTTAAAAAATCACAATTCTCATTTTTATAGAAGCCACTGCCGTAACGTTATGCCGTTATGTTGGCCACACATGTATACAACATAGGACTATATTACACTGATCAGGCTTTGTCTCGTCGATCATGGCACATGACCGGATACAGTTTATATCCCCGCCATCGGCTAATCATAGGATGTGATTTGCCAATCACACCACTTCCCATTCTTTTCAGCCTTTTTTTGACCCTATTGTTTAAGTTGCACCAGTTGCAAAAGCGCGCTGATCTATCGCGTATTAAGCGAATACCAATGAAGAGCGTCTTAGAAGCAACAGCGCTATCTTAGCAAACTTTTCCCAATAGTTTATCTTTCTGGAAGGTGCACTGTTTGCAAATCCTAAACACAAACAAATGTACAAATTTACAGTAGTATTCAAAGCTATCGCAGAAATGCTTAAAGAAATTTTTAATGCGGAACGTCAAAATGACTATCTCAGCGCTTCGGCAATTCACCATCTGTGAAACCAGCCGTTTTCATAAATTGCTAGCAAGTGTCAGAAAAAAAATGGAATTTCCTGCCGCACAAACTGCTCGTATAAACCGTCAACTAAAGGTTCTTTATTTCGGCAAGCCAACCGGTCACAAAAATTGTCCGCTCAGTCGCGAAAATTTATTTAAATTTTTTTTCGCCTTAAAACGCACTTAATTCCGCTCAAAATCGACAAATGAGTCGGTCTGAAAATTGAATGAAATTGTGATTCTGAAATCTATTATAGGGAATGATTCTGAGATCGAAATTATAACAGCTCTATATTCAATGGTTCTCGACTGGAACACATTAGCCATGCAAAACGACACTTAGACGCAATCATATATAAGCACGAGCTTGAACTGAGCCATAAGCGCTTTGCAAATTCCAAAAATTTGCTTTGCAAATTCCATGTTTGCAAAAGCGCATAGCGAAAAGAAAGGTTCATCAAGACACGGTAGCAGGTGGTCAGTGGGATATGAATTTATGATAGCACAGGATTGTCATAAAAATTTTAATTGTTTCAACGCTGATTCAAAGTAATATATATTTCATCGTCGAGAAATTTTTATTTTTATCGTTCGAATTTTTTTCATTTTATTTGGAAATATTTCTTTGACGAATGTAGAATTTTTTTCGTTTTTTTTTTCAAGTGAATAAATGAAAACCTTTTCAAAAATTTGTTCGTTTGGAAAAAAGGTTGTTTACTTATCAAAACAATACTTATTTCACTATTACTGAAATCAGTGTTTCCGTTTTGGGGGCTAATTAAGGACCGCTTGCTCTCTTGTTGTGAGCACAAATTCGAAACGAGCTAAATTCGGTGCCTATCATATTTTACAGTTTTCATTTAATATGTTCTATATATGGATGTGCAACTTATGTGCTTCCTAACTATTCCACCTGTGTACTTTTCTTTGCACAGGTGGAACAGCTAAGAAGCACAAATCGTTTTTGATTTCAAAGAAAAAAAAGTGCTTGTTTCGGTCGCACATGAAAGGGTTGAAACGCGCAATTTTATTTGCGAAGTGTGACGACCAGTTCCTCTGCTTCAAGGACAACTTTTTTTTTTCCTTTCAGCTCGTGTCCCTAATCCCTCGCCTCCAAACGGCTGTGCCATTGCCGCAACACAATGATGACACTTTGCTATCGAGGCTCAACTGTATTTTCAACGAACGGCTAACGATAAATTTTGGAAACGAAGGGACCACTCGGTTCGAATGTGAATTGTACTTGAAACGTGAATGTCGTATTTATTAGCGACGGCTCTTAGCTAACAGTAATTTGATATGTAAACTAAGCACCGAGTTTCAACCACCGCAAAAAATAACCTTGTGATAAAATATCAACGGCCTATGTCTTATCAGCGGGCTGACAGAAGTGTTCTTTTGAGAAGTGAACGAAGAAATATGTGCTATGATACGTGCAAAAGCAGAGAATTGTTGATTGCATATGCAAACAATAACAGCTTTCTTTCGTTAGATAACGTATCTTTGTTAGTTTTTAACAATTCGCTTGCTTACAAAATTGCTAACGAAAATTGTTGTTAGCCAAAACAAATTGCTAATCAAAATAGTCGCATTGTTCGGTGCACTTATTTGTGACAAAAAGAACGCTATATACGGAATGGAATAAAATCTTTTATAATAAAAAAGAAGTTAGTACATAATACTGTATCAGATGTGTACTCTTTATTCTAAAGACGCTTAAGAGTATGGTATGGTACCGGAGGGTACTGTATCAAATTCCCCATGGGACAACTGCGCCATCGAAATCTGAACTGCGAAATATTCGAACACC
>JPKZ01001580.1:19959-61207 GCA_000803305.1 Toxocara canis
GCCTCTTTTGTTATCATCGCATACTTGTTAAGATATGAGTACGTTATCGCGCTAATCGTACGATGAGACAAAAATTCAGTGGATGAAATGTTTGTTTGATAACGTTTCGTCTTGTTAGACCATTCTCGTCACAAATTACCTTTGAATTTCCGTTTAGTTCAGCGCTTTGAAAATGACATGCTAGGGCAAAATATTAGCAAATGAACGTTTCCATATGATGATTGCATGCAATCAGAACTGAAAAATAAACTTATAAGCTTTGGCATCCTTAGGCATCCTCATAAGCAAAATGCTTCAACACATGTGGTCGGCAATTCTTCTGGGTATTTGCCAATGACGAAAATATTTTTGGCATGTTTTCAATGGCCAATATAATCATGATAGAATTTTGTTATGGACGAAGTTACTAATCGCTTTGATCATTGTTGACGCGCATCAGCGGCCCGATACGGCTATCACTGGAAGCAGATAACGAGAATACTTTTAATCTAGAGCAGACGCAAAAGTGGATGACGAGACTAGAATCGTTTCTTGAATTCCACTCAAACAGTATATTTTCAATTGACCAGTTTTTCACCAAAATTCTGCAGCATTTTCTCCAGCAAATTTTTAAAGCTTCTTTTTAATGCAATTCCCCACAAACGCGGATCCTAACAAAGCTTTCGCGACTGTCGTCAGGAGCAAAAAAATGCATCAGTTGAGGGTTTTTTTCAACTTATAAGCCTATGAAATTAGCCCACCCAAGAATAGCGATCTCTTGAGGCGATAGCACTATCGCTCCAGTAGGGCATTCGAATCCGCAATGTTCGAGCCGTCCCCGATTCGGACTGTTGCAAAACATTATCATCCATCATGGTTATTCGCATGCCGACTTGATTGTCTAATTATCCGTTCGACGCAGCATGTCACCCGCCTGTTTTGCCGAGTCGACCTGGGTTTATAGAGTTCATTGCGTCTTCATGTCAGGTGGGTATCAAAATCGTGAACTGCGTGCAGCATGTCACGCGCCTGTTTTGCCGAGTCGACCTGGGTTTATAGAGTTCATTGCGTCTTCATGTCAGGATGTTTATCTTCTTCTTATGCCATTTCTAGTAGGAGATATTGTTGAAAAATTCCATGGCAATATGTTTTGTTGAAGTTTACGTTATAGGGCAAGATGATGGAAAACAGATAATATTCATTGCGCGTTTTATTCGGTCGAAAGAGCCGAGAAATTACTCTCTAGTGAGCCTCGCTTATTGTGCTAACCTTATATGCCAACCGCATTCGCCATGAGCCTGTGCAGGAAAGAAAAAAACTTTTTAGGAAAGGTGCACTCTATAGAGGAAAAATTGTACTGTAAAAGAATAGCATAGAATACATCGATAATTTCGCATATGAGCGATTTTTCATAAAATTTTCCAGATGTTTAACGTTTTATGATTTTTAAATAGATTCCAAAGTTGGGAGCATTGCTAATGCTCATCAGCATCACGTCCTCCTCCGCGTCGATCAGTGCGCTTATCCGATTCACTGTTTAACTTCAGTCGCTGATAAATAATTGTTTATGAAGTATGCACTCGTGGTTGGATAGTCACGTTGATCAATAGTCTCATTGCGGTAATCGAATTGTATGCAAAATTTTGATCAGCATTGCACGTTTGCTACGGCGCACAGTTTCAAGTCGTAGATTCACAAGAAGCATCACCCCAATTGTTCTTTTCCTCGATCGTTGATGATTCTCTGCGGAAACAGTTCTTCTAGGCTTATTGCCATGGTAACATCTGCTTTATGAACACGAAATTGTATCGGATTAAGAAAGCACTTTGAAAATGCACAACAAGATGACGCCATTTTAGTGAGTAATAATAAAATTTCATTGCTGACTTATGGTTCTTGATAACTGGTGAGATAAGTAGTACAAGATGAACGAGTTACTTCTTAATCAAAGAGATTGAACGCTTAATCTGGAAAGCAAAATTGGCCGGGAGGTTGGAGGCAAAAGCAAAAATGATAAAAGCAGCTGTTAGAAACTTGGCTCCGAAATAAATCATTGTTTTCACCATCAAAAACGCGACGAGTGCAAATGCTAGCGGGGTGGAATTGATAAGATTGATAAGATAAATCGTTTCAACTTATTTCACACCCATCAAGATCCCTTTAGCCATCTTTCGTAGCTTCGAGAAGCTTAGCTAGATAGGCCTTTCACCGCATTCTTTCTCTTGCATGTAGACGATTCACAATTGGAAAGGAGCTTGTTTTCGGAGTCACTATAAATTGGGTGTAATGAGATAATAGTGCTTCGAAAGTGGAGAATAAAAACAGTCAAAGTTTCAGTTTCTTAGACGTCTTAACCAAAAGCATGTGAGCAAATCATCGCAGCATGAAGTTAAACAGTGAGGAAATGCGCCGCACAAAAAGAAAGCGCGATCAGAGACAGATGAACTACAAAAAACTCCGGATTTACTAATTTCTTCCGCAACAGTATTTACATCAACAACCCAAGCAAAAATGTATGTGAATCAGTTAATTACTTGCTTCTTTAAAGGAACAGGAGAAGAGAGGGCTTCTCCCGACTTCTTCAGCACATGCATGCTGTTTTGTGCACGAACCTGCTTGCACATTGCCCTTTTTGTAAACGTACTCCGTGACACGGCGATCACTGCTAAACCGTTCAAGTCTTCTTTTCGTTTTTCCTGTTTCTACTGTCGCTCTTGAAAGAACTATTAGGCAGACGGTATAGTTTCTGTGTGAAGAGCCTAAGAAGTCATTTTAGGAGCAGATAGACATTGGTTGAATAAGTAGGGAGACGCCTGTACGGGATGTAAATTTTAACTGGATGCGCAATAGAACCCTAAACAATTCGTCGCTGACAGTTTTCGACAATCCACGCAAGCGGCTGTGACACAGCCACACACAACGGCATTCGGTTGCCTTTAAGATCGGTTGGCAGCGATAATTGTAGGGTACAGCTGAGTCTTTTCGGAAATCGCACTTCACGCACTCTTCAAAATCATCTATTTCGTCCTTATTCGATCCAAACGTATCGCCATCTCACCTGTTAAATTTACCGTCATCTTTTTCGCTTGAACCGATTACATACTGCCATCACCTCTTCACAGTGTTTTCTTTTCGAAAGTGCGGCACATCCTTCTCAGCCTTTTTTTTGAAGCGCATACCATGTTTGTGCTTATGTCAATTATCACTCTGCATATCGACGATTCGCCAATGCACCACGATGATCAAGATTTTTGGCTGGCTTGTTTAAATGTGTGAGTGCCATGACGACCGAACTTTTTCAAACTCAGGAATGCTTTTTGAGAGATTCATTTTTCTTTTCGAAAGTGCGGCACATCCTTCGCTGCCTTTTTTTTTGAAGCGCACACCATGTTTGTGCTTATGTCAATTATCACTCTGCATATCGACGATTCGCCAATGCCCACGATGATCAAGATTTTTGGCTGGCTTGTTTAAATGTGTGAGTGCCATGACGACCGAACTTTTTCAAACTCAGGAATGCTTTTTGAGAGATTCATTTCCAGCGTAACGGAGATGAATCACAAAACGTTATGATTAATCTCCGCTGAAGTACAAAACGTTTCGATATTTGACAGACGTCTTTATTCGTTCAAATTAAGAGCTCCTCCTGACTTAGGCCTTCAAACATCATCTGCATATCCTCCATTCGCTAACTTATAACTCATTTGCATCGCATTTTCTTGTCTTTGACTCCAAAAAATATTTACTGTTATTTTGGTTATCGACTCCGTTGTACAGTGCTATTCGGTATTGCTTTAGACGACAACTGCAATCGTTGTATTTCTACGGTTTCAATGAATTGATTTCTCTTACGTATTATTCTGAGTATTCATCATCATTGTTCCTTTTATTTGTATATGAGTAATGCATCTGTGTATGCATTTATACGTATGCATTCATGTCACTGGCATGCACTCCCACTTTTACGAACAATTTTCGTTATTCTTATGAATAAAGACAATCCAGTTCAATTTCTGAAATCGTTTTGGTTTTACCGCGTCTACCACATTCCCGAATTCGCACGGGTGGCACGAATATAAAAGCTGGTTGACATCCTCAGACACTACTCTTTTGCCTACATGTTTTAATTTGACTCAGACAAAAAGGCTAATAGAAGTGCTGGAAGGATTGCACCTTCAGAGGTTCAAATTTCGAAGATGTCGAAGTTAGAAAGCTATCACTGGCGGATTCATCCTCCTTTTGACTGAATTGTTCTTACTCAAGTGGACCATTCTCATCGCAATTCAGCTTACAGAATATGCTCTTCTTTGTCCCACAAAGAGCGATGCATCTTGAGGCGGAATAGCTATAAGCAAACAAGGACCAATATTGTTCCCATTTCTCATATATTTCGTGGCTGTGGCACTTCTTGAATGTTCATCTGTTTCTGTTATTTTGTTAAGAGGAAGAGAACCAAAAAAAATCATTATAGTCGTGACCATTGCAGCTAACTGTTCCATGAAGCAATGAGATAATTGTTTAAGCATGCCTTAGCATACAACATTAATCTTATGTAATATCTCCTTGGTTTTAATGTAGGTTTAATTCATTACTTACTGTACATAAGTGAGGATAACCAATCGCAAAATATCGAGTATTATCGATGTCACTGTTCTCAGTTGAGAATAACGAGCACAATTTGATGATATCACAACAAGATCATTATCACACATAACTGATTTACATACCCTTTAAAGTTATGCGCCGGAATTCTTTTCCATTCAATGTGCGACTAGGTAAAATAAAATAGGAACCAAAGTAATGGTGTCTTCGATGTTCGTTTCAACTATCGTCGGTTAAACAGTTCTGTTCTACGAGATAGTATACAGCTGATGATATGAATGTATGGAAACAAGCGTGTTTATTCGTTTGCAAGAATATTTGCTGTAATGAAGCCGTTTATATGGTTTAAAAAAATACCTCGAACTGACACCCCCCTCTTCTCAGTCCCCTCCCGTAGCTCATGAAAAATTGAGCGCTCCACTTAGGAGGTGAATTTTTCTTTTTCACCAACAATCTCACCATATTCAATATTCTAAATAAACTTCGTCTTCGATGACAACGAAAATACAGGTGCTTCGCTAAGAGAGTCCCTCTCTCTCTCTCGACCTCATGAAAAACAGAACCCAGTGGTTGTGTTCGAGGTAATATAACATTTCGCATACTTCTTTCCGCATCAATCTCCAGCCATCTGATTAATTATAGATTATGGATGAACGGCCGAGACGATTGACTCAGGCATCAAACGCACTGCTTAAAATAATGCTGTTTGTTATTTGCATTACGAATAATTAGTCAACTCTCAAGGCTGCCATTCTGTTGACATTTAGAATCCGAGGATTGCTTCTCGTTCGCTTCCCCTAGCAGAAGCTTCACTTCAACTCGATTCGCTGATGTTGTAGCCCCATCACTGTCACACATCATTTTCTTTCGCCTTGGTCCACGCAGTTTGGCCATTATTCGGTTGACAGCGAGCGTTTCCAATATTGAAACGGGAACTTCAAATGCGAGACTCAGGAAGAAACCGGTGAAATAGGCCATCACAACAGCAACTGCGAATAAATAAAACTGAAAATTGGCAAGAAAATTTTTCTATCGAGAACCACTTTTCAAACATTTGAAAGAACTTTGAAAAATGCTCATTACAATTTTTACAACAAGGTTATAATATTTCCAGAAAATTAGGATATCCACGAAATTTTTACGAATTACGATGAAAATTTGAACATTTTACGATGCATTTGATAAAATTGATAAAATGCACCGTTTGATAAAATGCACCGTTTTCTTTTTTCTTAGGGAGGGAGGGGGGAGGGGAGGAGAAGGGGTGGGGATTTGTAGATTTCATACAAAATTCTGGAATTTCACTTATTTACGTATCGTTGGAAATGTTTGCTTTAAAATCCTCCCGAAACCTAATTATTACTATTAAGTTGATTAATTAACCTAACTTGCCATGACCTAATTAGGTTAATCCTCTCACATCTTCGAATTCAGTTATCATCGCAAAAGCACTTTTACAATGGATGTCGGTGAATGATCAGTGAGTGATATCTGGACAGCAAAATTCAGAAGATAACCGAACGGCATTATGACAAATCCTCTCCCAATCGAGAAACACGAAAAATTTTAAAAGCATATGTAACAACAGTTGGTATATCATCTGGTTTGTGCACCAAAAATTCTATTCTCCGCTCCTCAGCAATTTTGCTGAAAATCGCAGAATTCCCTTTTTCCTCACTCCCTTCCTCCCCCCCCCCCCCCCCTCCCCCATTCTCTTTCTAAAACGAAATCATTTCACATAGACCCACCATTTGATAGACAGTCGTGAAATGGAAAGGATGCGGTCTACTGAAATTGTAGATCTGAAGTAGAATCGGATGGATGAGATATGCGCAGAACGTTATTCTACTTAAAGGTATCCATGCACGCCAACTCAACAATGAATTAATTGGGCCTGAAACAAATTACTCTGAAGTCGGGATCGAAAGTAATACTACAGAAAAGCAACACGTTATCCCAATATCCCTCATTTGGTACCTGCCACGTATCGTACTAGAACGTGAAAACGTGTGAAAGAGTATTTCGATATTAGCATCGATATTCGTTACCGGTATTGATGGCACTGAAAATCATAAGTGGCATCTATCTAATGAATCATTTTAAAAGTAAACTTCGCTATTCGAAAACGTTCGATACTTTTTTAAACTTTCAAAAACAATTCAAAATGTTTTTATTCCTTACTTATTAACGGCTGTTTTTGATGATCAATCATTAATAAGCACTAGCTTTTTTTTTCCTGACAAGTAAACAAAAAAAAGTCACCTCCATAACCGGTTGCGCACGCGAATGTTACCCATGCTAGACTGAGTGCGTACCCGTTACGTCCAAACAGAACATACCCAACGCGCATCCATTCAGATATTTCGCCCGTTCTCGCATAGTCATATAGACCAAACACCGAACCAATTCCAAAGATGGTAGAGATCGCCCATCCCAACGCTATCTTCCACTAAATATGTGCAAATATACCCGCCTTCCAATTTCGCTCCAAGAACATGAAAAAACATTTAAATTCTGCAATCCAAGGGGAGGGGGGGGTGGGCTTTATTCGAGATACAATGACGAACATGTTTGTAAACAATGACGAACATGTTTGTAAATTACAATTTTAGTAGCCTAAAAGAAACAGATAATTTCCTACCCATACTCTGACTATGGTCTGAATATCAGTTATTGTTAAAGATGCAATGGTGCGAAACTGCTCTCTTCAACAGATGTGTATGGTTTCGAGACGTAGAAGTTAGCAACACAAAGTAACACTAATCAGCGATGCCACTAGACCAATTTTTAGCACAAGTACAGCGATACTTTTCTTTTATAAAAATAGTGTGAATACTTTGATGTAACTGCGAACTTTATTATAGTATGAATGCTGCTCTGAATTATAGCATGAAAAACCACAAGTACTCTTTGGTAGAACGTCATCACTATTATCGACTTGCGCTTGATCGATGAACGCATAAACACTCCTAAACCGGCAGATAATCGGAGTTAAGCACTAAAAATACTTCCACTTCACCTAAAGCAGTTCCTAGAAAGTCTTCAAGGCAAGTCAAAGTTGATGCCATGAATATCAAGGCGAGTATGGAATTTTTTTGAAATTTTCAGCGCAAAATGGCAGGAAAGCTTTCGCAGCTGCGCGTTTGGAGAAGGGAAGGGAGGGGAATCATTGCTGCCCCCATCCTCCAACCCCCCCTCCTCTTTCTGACGAAATGATGGCCTTTATTCTGCTCTACTATTTACTTCCTCTGACCCCGCCGCCCTTTAATCACCTATAATTGAGCTTTCTAGGGGCCAAAAATAAACGGCTGACGGTTGACATCAGCACCAGTCGATTACATTTGCTTCACGGACTCCAACTTTCAGCAAACTTCATTACCGACAAAAATGGGCGTACAGAATGCGCGAGATGCATGCGCTGTGCACCGAGAAAACCGGCTCCTCTTGTGGAGCGCTTTAGCAGTAAAACTTAGCTAACCTGCGGCTAAAGAGCTGTAAAATGACGGTTGAAATTTTCTCAAAATGGTGGCACTCAATACGCGCATTATTTTCAATTGCCAATTAAGAAAGGATAAAGGAATACAAATTTTAAAACTTTTTTATTTTAAAAACAATGAAGAATGCAATACTAAATTTTAAAAACAATGAAATATGATAAGAGCAAACCTTCGGAAAAACGGGATGCAATCCAAACTTATGCAGAGCAAAACCGACGAGTAAGCCAATCAAATATGGCGGACATCGTATATAAGGTTTAACATAAACATCTGGCCAATATGTTTCCAGTTCTTTTACACTATAACAATTGCGTTGAAATGCGACAACCAAAGAAGCTGAACGGAACGAAAAGAAAATGAAAGACGTGCCAAGATTATCCATGTTGACTCGCAAAGATGAAGGTATATTTACTTTGACCGCTTTTTGTGCAACTGTGTAGAGAAAGAATGTTGCCACTCTCCAAATGTTACTCTCCAGTTCTACAAAACCAAATTCCAAGCATAATTTTACCAGTAAAAAGATATTACTTTAAGCGAGTTTGTTTACGTAACTGGGTTGTATCGGAGTTGCTGCTGCGAATAGGCGCTCATATTTTTTAAGGTTACGTTTCGGTTTCAAGAGTTGTGCATTAGGCTCTGCCGGAACTTCGGTCTCATTCATTTTCAAAACTCCGGTGTTTGAAGTTCTGCTGTAGTTTCTCGAAAAATCTCTTCCATGCACACCTCATACATTGGTATAAAATACTGTTTTCGCTTGTTCTATATGCACAGTCAAGAATGGTCATATTAATTTTTGACTTAATATATCTGTATGACAGGTATTCTTAAAGACCTCTTAACTGATAGCCAGAAATCCTAGAAACCACATAAAACAATTAGTATGCAGATTGCTCATAGATAATGAGGACTGATAATCCCTTTGATCCGACCGCTTATACAACCCTTTTGCTAAAGATTCGTTTTTCTGCTGTCAAGCCGATGAAACAGGCAGCCAGATCGAATGAAAAGCGTATGGCTTGAACTTAGGTAACCGAAGTGACTTGGGGCATACATTTTAATATTTCACATAATGCGTTTTTGAAATTAAAATTTCTCAGAGCACATAGAGATGAACTTTTATGCATCATTAACATGCTATGATATTTGCCAACAGTTTGTGAAGACGGTTGGTCTGACAGCATAAATTGCCAAAGCGCATACTGTGCGAGCTTCTTCTCATTAAGCAATTTTGTTTGCAACATTTTTAACCCTATACGCAACAAAAGTTCGCCATATTTTAAGAAACCGTGATTTAGTAGTATTCGAAATCCATACGCAACAACGCTTTCGCTGATTCATCAGAAATGTTTTTGTCCAATTTTTCAATCAATTTTGCATTCTGTCGCCAAAAAACCGACCCACTACTGACTGATATGAGCCGCAGAAGACATAATGCAGAGGCCGTAACAAATCGAAATTCCAAGGCACACGTATATATAAAGGTTTGCGCGACTGCCGCGCTTCTCTTTTACATATCTTATACCTCTCGACGACTCATCACCTCACGCATATGATATGCACCGCATGTTTCTAATCTGCTACGGCTCTAGAACTCAAAAAAAAAGGATACATTTGCAAATGAGCGGTGAGTAGAGGCGCTGGAGGATAGTCATGAGCTAGAATAACCACCAGATGCACAACGGATGACGCAACGATTACTGCGATACACGCCGCAATGCCAATGATGCTTGACCTAAAACATATTACTCGCTAATTTTGCATTAATCGAATATCACATAACGTATGTATTTTATAAAACCAAACAAAAATCGCGGAATAGAAGAATATACTCTTAACATTTATTTCTCATGCCTCGTAAATAAAAATTCATAACGATGCGCGTATATAAAGGATTTTAGGACGCTTAATAAAACGAACAAATATGGACGAAGGCGAGAAATTCGGGACAATATGCGCCTGTACAGGTTCTTCCGCGTAGTCAGTAGCCCACATAAATTGTCAAAAAATAACGAACCGCGAAACATAATAATGTTCAATCTTTCAGGCGAAGCAACTGGTCTTAAAAACATCCGCTGAATGCTCATTTTCATATGTTTTAACAAATTTGCAATTTGCAATGAAAAAATTCGAAAATTTCTCACTAGTTTCTCGGGAGTAGTTTCATGAAAGGGCTGTAGTGCTGGATGGGTTGCCAAAGCCTTCTCACCCTCTCATTTCCTTTCAAATTTCAAGAAAACTGACAAGTTTTAACATATCCCAGAAAACGACAAACATAGGTATTTCACGTGGCTACAGTTTCTCGAAGTTGGCGGAGCAACTTCAAAGCAGACGCGTGGTATGTACAGCCAAATGCTATCCTAAGTGTCCATATCATTTTCGTGATTCCAGCTTTGGTTATTTCTAACTGAAACTACAGTGTCAAATCTATACACATTACATATACCAGTTTTTCAACGTAGAAGACACGATGAGCTTTGAAGAAATCAATTTTTTCCAAATTTCTTCTCATCTATCCATTAATTGCCCAAAAGGTTCGGTTGAGTTCGTTGGGCGGAAAAACCGGGCATTCTCTTCCCGGAAATTTTCCCGCGGGAAGCATTTTCCATGCTTAAGAAACTATTCTTCAAATTTATATTCTCCGTTCTTCTTGCTGCGTTTGCGAGTATTTCGGCCTATCAGCTCCCCGTTTTGGTCTCTCAGTCTGGTGCGATTCCCCAGAACCGGAATGCAGGTCCGGAAAATTTTCTTGCGTATGGAACCTTAGCTTCAAACTTTTTTTTTTTGGGGGGGGGGAGGGGCTCCTTAGCTCAATGGGGTTTTCGAATAAAATTGTGGTGGAAAGCCGCTGACTACAAGGTATTGTGCAAAAAACCGGTCAAGAAATGGTAATCTGAAGAAAAATCTGGCTGCATTCTGGATAAAAAATTGCTCGGCAAAATTTCGGCCCCATTTCGTCTGATTTTGCTCAAATTTGGAATTTAAGCACCATTCTACATATGGAATTCGACAATCGGGCAAAAACTGGAACAAATGAAATTTTTTTAAACAAAACTGAATTTTTGCACTTCTTTACCCCTCCCCCCTTCAGAATTTTTTCAGTTCAGCTTATGCCCTCTCCCGGTCCTTCTCATATCTATTTCTTTTTAATGCAGTTTCTGAAAATATAACTGCCAGGTGCCCGACTTTCCAATTACATTACACATCGGAAAATGTGGTTTTCTGGATTGCTCTCGAAGATCGTTAACGGAACGCACGCGCACTACACACCATTAGGACCCGCCGGAGATTTGCTACCTAACGATATATGGGTCAGAGGGGTCTGCTGGGGACTTGAAAGATCGAAATTGCAATCCCACTGCTTTTCCCATACTTAACGAACGGCTAATTCCGCATGCTGTCGAAAAAGCTTCGGCCGTTGCAGCAGTACAGACATGTGAGGGGGCGGTGCGAAGGCCTGCAATGCGAGAGACCGGGGGTTCGATGACAGCTCGTGTCCGCACTGCACTTAACCGTTTCACTTTTTTTTCCAAATTCCGGAGTCAATAGCTTTGAAATAAATGATCCGAACAAAAACTTGGCAGGAATTCAATACTTGCACGGTAGACCAGAATGTGGGCGGATGATCGAAGCGTTGGCTGCAAATCAAAATTTTGGCGATAGGTCAGAATGCTCCTGGTGAATCAAAACGTTGATGGCAAATAAAAATTTGACGGTATATGGAAACAGTGCCGGCAGATCGAAACGAGGGTGAGAGATCGAAAAGCTGTTGTGAGATCAAAACCCTGGCGGTAAAAAAGAACATTGGCGGGAGAATGAAACGTCACTAGTAGATGGAAACAACGGTGGTAGATCAAAATCTTCGCGCTAGGTCAAAACCTTCCCCGTGAATAGAAACGTTGGCGGCAGAACTTAATTTTGGCGGGTCTTCAAAGCGCTGATATTAGTGAAGCCATCGTACCAAAAAGCATAATACTTTTCGTACTGTACTTGCACTTATACCAAGTATAGTACAGTATCGTACCAAATTTAAAACCGCAAGCAGAGTATAAGTACAGTACAGTGTGATTTTTCGAGGTGTGGTACAGGTACAGTGTCCTACCGATTTTTTGGCAAAAAGTACAAGTACATTGTACCAAATTTTGACTGCACTTGCATTTAAAATGTACTTCACTCACGGGAGATGCAGATTTTCGTTACCGCGCTCCTACAGTTTTAAACTTCATCGTTAGTTAAAAAACAGATACCAGACACGCAAAGCACAAAAATTTGAACTTCACGCAACTCGGTTTCTTTAGGTGTGAGCAAAAAGTTTACATCAGAACGGCACATGATCAAAAGGGGAAAACGACCTTTCTGGTAATAACGACTAAAGGAAATAAACCCCTTCCATTGTAACACGTTATAAACACCCTACAATAGAATATTTCCTTAAATATATGACACTAGGCAAGATGTGCTAGTAGACGTACTACATACCAACATATACACAAACGTTCAAGATCTCATAATGCGTTTTATAAGGAAGTGTCATCATGTATATAGGCGTCGTAACGAGCTTTGCAGTTTGTTAAAATGGAGGAACTGAGTATCGGTAAGACATATTTAGCTCATTTTGCGAGAAAGGGGCGAAGCAAAAGAGTCCTCCGGTTCTACAGAAGGTTCTCATCACGTAGGGTTCGCTTTTGTTTAAACGAAAAAAAAAAGGAGGATTGTTTGTATGAATGAATTCATTGATGAGAATAATTTCAAAGATGAACATGCATCTTCCGATATATACCTGCACGCATAGTTCTTAAGTGATTTTTACGGTGAAACTTTTACAAATTGGAATAGTTGCAATGATATAACTGATGAAAGGCGAGCTCACTTGAATAAAAGGATGAGAAATATGGGTGCGAAGAAATGAAACTGCATATCGTTGGCAAGATACCATGTCCATCCCATGCACTGAAAATTATAAAGCTGAATAAATAAAATAATTAAAAGAACGTTTGCAGTAATGAAAAAAGAAAACAGCGAGAAAATTTTCCCTACGTAGTGTTTTGCATGTGCAAATGATGGAAAACTCTTGCATGCATCCGTTTAAACAATTCTTCGCTTCTTTTCAGGAAATTCTATGCATTCTTCGAAAAGTCAGACTACTGCGCGTCTTTTCTTATGAACTTCTCAATGTCAATACTTTTTTCTATTTATTAGAGACACAAATTTCGAGCTAAATTAACAAAAAATTTCTTCTTGTTTAAACCCGCAGGAGATGTTAAAATCGCCCTAAAACTCTCTTCGTTATAAAAAACCGAACCAAGCAAAATTATGGGCTACTGCTCGACTTTACAATTTTGATTGATCTGAATTTAAGGGGAAAACGACCTTTCTGTAATAACGACTAAAGGAAATAAACCCCTTCCATTGTAACGCGTTATAAACACCCTACAATAGAATATTTCCTTAAATATATGACACTAGGCAAGATGTGCTAGTAGACGTACTACATACCAACATATACACAAACGTTCAAGATCTCATAATGCGTTTTATAAGGAAGTGTCATCATGTATATAGGCGTCGTAACGAGCTTTGCAGTTTGTTAAAATGGAGGAACTGAGTATCGGTAAGACATATTTAGCTCATTTTGCGAGAAAGGGGCGAAGCAAAAGAGTCCTCCGGTTCTACAGAAGGTTCTCATCACGTAGGGTTCGCTTTTGTTTAAACGAAAAAAAAAAGGAGGATTGTTTGTATGAATGAATTCATTGATGAGAATAATTTCAAAGATGAACATGCATCTTCCGATATATACCTGCACGCATAGTTCTTAAGTGATTTTTACGGTGAAACTTTTACAAATTGGAATAGTTGCAATGATATAACTGATGAAAGGCGAGCTCACTTGAATAAAAGGATGAGAAATATGGGTGCGAAGAAATGAAACTGCATATCGTTGGCAAGATACCATGTCCATCCCATGCACTGAAAATTATAAAGCTGAATAAATCAAATAATTAAAACAACGTTTGCAGTAATGAAAAAAGAAAACAGAGAGAAAATTTTCCCTACTTAGTGTTTTGCATGTGCAAATGATGGAAAACTCTTGCATGCATCCGTTTAAACAATTCTTCGCTTCTTTTCAGGAAATTCTGTGCATTCTTCGAAAAGTCAGACTACTGCGCGTCCTTTTTTATGAACTTCTCAAGGTCAGTACTTTTTTTCTATTTATTGGAGACACAAATTTCGAGCTAAACTAACAAAAATTTCTTCTTGTTTAAACCCGCAGGAGATGTTAAAATCGCCCTAAAACTCTCTTCGTTATAAAAAACCGAACCAAGCAAAATTATGGGCTACTGCTCGACTTTACAATTTTGATTGATCTGAATTTCGAGCAGGTCATCTTTTAAAACTTTGACATTTTTAAAGCAAGCTGCATAAATCTGGAACCTCGCAAAAAAGCACAGCCCCTCTCCCCACTCTCCCAATACAGTCTCTTTCTTCCTTTGTATTGACCTTTATCATACACGTTACCGCAAATATGTCTTCGAACGTAACACCGTAAAAAAAAGCGTTTCATGAACTAATTTTTGAGTATCGGCCCAATAACCGTCCATTTCGGTCCCTCGAGACCTGAACAAAAACAGCAACCTCAATAAAGCACCCCTTTCATAGCAACCTCTTCTGTATGATGGCCAGTTTTCTACGTAATCCTAAAGTATGCTTTCGAACATATCGTCCTAACTTTCGCGCATTTCACTCCCACCCACCTTCCTCTCATGCATTGCATACTTCAGTTTCCAATGAACGTAGAGGAACAGATTAAAGGACCGCTTTCACAGACCTATTTTTCAGCTGCTATCCAATTCCTCCCTCTTCAATAGGTCCTCGCGAAAAATATAGCCTTCCCCTCCTCCTTTCTCTCTGGATGAAATGCTGTTTCGACAGGCCCTGATAATTTACCGAACATATCAAACGATTGAAATGAAGTTTTTTTTTTCTTCTCATAACAGGAGTGATATATATTTACGCAGATATTAAATTCATCTAAAATGGGATTAGCGGTCGCACAATGCCACACAAGACGAAGAAGGGGGGCATAAAGCAAGACCGAACGGAAGCACAGCCCCTCTTCCCACTCTTCCAGTACAGTCTCTTTCTTTCTTTGCGTTGACCTTTATCATACACGTTACCACAAATATGTCTTCGAAAGCAACACCGTAAAAAAAAGCGTTTCATGAACTAATTTTTGAGTACCGGCCCAATAACCCTCCATTTCGGTCCCCCGAGACCTGGACAAAAACAGCAACCTGAATAAAGCACCCCTTCCATAGCAACCCCTTCTGTATGATGGCCCGTTTTCTACGTAATCCTAAAGTATGCTTTCGAACATATCGTCCTAACTTTCGCGCATTTCACTCCCACCCACCTTCCTCTCATGCATTGCATACTTCAGTTTCCAATGAACGTAGAGGAACAGACTAAAGGACCGCTTTCATAGACCTATTTTTCAGCTGCTATCCAATTCCTCCCTCTTCAATAGGTCCTCGCGAAAAATATAGCCTTCCCCTCCCCCTTTCTCTCTGGATGAAATGCTGTTTCGACAGGCCCTGATAATTTACCGAACATATCAAACGATTGAAATGAAGTTTTTTTTTTCTTCTCATAACAGGAGTGATATATATTTACGCAGATATTAAATTCATCTAAAATGGGATTAGCGGTCGCACAATGCCACACAAGACGAAGAAGGGGGGCATAAAGCAAGACCGAACGGAAAACTAATAGAAAAAGCTCAAAGTTAAAGGGAAAGCAGCTCGTCCAGTGCGAGCTAAGAAGGTTATTGCACAATGCCTAAATCTCTTCTGCTATGTGGTTTAATTTTTCAATTACGTTTTTCAATTATGTGTTCCATCACGGGTACTATTTTTCATTTACGTAATATATAACTTTCGCGCATTTCACTCCCACCCACCTTCCTCTCATGCATTGCATACTTCAGTTTCCAATGAACGTAGAGGAACAGACTAAAGGACCGCTTTCATAGACCTATTTTTCAGCTGCTATCCAATTCCTCCCTCTTCAATAGGTCCTCGCGAAAAATATAGCCTTCCCCTCCCCCTTTCTCTCTGGATGAAATGCTGTTTCGACAGGCCCCGATAATTTACCGAACACATCAAACGATTGAAATGAAGCTTTTTTTTTCTTCTCATAACAGACGTGATATTTATTTACGCAGATATTAAATTCATTTAGAATGGGATTAGCGGTCGCACAATGCCACACAAGACGAAGAAGGGGGGGCATAAAGCAAGACCAAACGTAAAACTAATGGAAAAAGCTCAAAGTTAAAGGGAAAGCGGCTCGTCCAGTGCGAGCTAAGAAGGTTATTGCACAAGGCCTAAATCTCTTCTGCTACGTAGTTTAATTTTTCAATTACGTTTTTCAGTTATGTGTTCCATCACGGGTACTATTTTTCATTTACGTAATATACTTGTTTTGTGTTTTATAACTGGTTCTTTTCTGAATTAGATCCTTGACGCAGTTGGTGTTGCCCCTCCTACTGTTTCCACAGCGGCTGCATGAATTATGCTATCATTTAGTTTTTCTATTTCAAAAATCTTGAACCGTTGACGTTTGGAGATTACTCGAACGGCGTTGTTAAAATTCTGATTGTCGAAATCATTAAGCGCTCATCAGCAGAACGGCAGTGTCAAGTTGCAAGTATAGGTGTAACATTCTGAGGTTGAAAATTAGAGCAGAACAGATTCTGGAAACCACCTTTTGCAGTTTTCATCGTAAAAGTTTTGCCCATTTGCGACTAGAATAAATAATAGCAGTCGAAATCCGCACCTTATATAGCGATGAATATAAAACAGCGACCACATATCGGCAGAAAAAATTGATTTTCCTTTTGCTGCTTCCACTTTGAATTTTTCCATAAACAAATAACTCGTTAGCATACCGCTGAAAAACATTTATAAATGCCACAAAAACTGTCGAGCAAAATCTGTTCCTTTGCTCTTAATATTGTGCCTTTCTCAAATTCAATTCCTCGGACTGGATTCGGGTGACTCGCATACGTTATCATCCTTCGAATTTAGATCGCCGTTTGAACATGTCGTCTTATGGAAATCCACGTAGAATTCGGCCAACTTCCGAATTCAACGAGGAAGTTAAATCTTTTTTTCAATATGCCACTTCATATAAGCGTCATTTTTTATTATCTTCCATTCAAATGAACTTTCACCTTTGATGAATATGATACATAGCACTTGACGTATTAACCGAAGGGTTCGCGATAGTGCTGCTAATGACGCTAATCGAAATGCGGCTGGTTCCTATTTCAGGAAATTTGATAAAGGGTTAGAAATTTTCGCTCCCAGTTTGAAGAGTACTGGAAAGACGTGTATTACTGACAATCAATTGAATAATATCTCATGGGTGGATAATCAGATTGGAATGTGGTCTAAAGGTTAGTTAAAGATTTTGTTCCAAGATTTTATTTTTCCCAAGTTAGCTCAGAAATTATCGCTGCAGACTGAAAGCGCTCACTGACTTCCGAAAAGAGTGGAATGCTCACCTCAAGTAGAAGAACGAGTCGACTGCGAGCGGTGCTTGAACGATGATCAAATTCAGAAACTTTTGCGGGAAGGCGATCATCGACGGAAGCAGATTATCTAAATTCAAAATTAACCTGTAATAGCCCAATAATCATATACACAGAAGATAAGTGACAAGAGACAATCATTTTACGTAAATTCTTTTTCGTTAAGACATCAGAAATCATCGTTTGTCGTCATTCGATGCCAGGCAAGATAGTGCTTCAGCGCAATAACACTCAAGCGTAAAAGATTAACTGACCAACAGTGAGACTAGCGACGATATAGTAATAGGTGTGCCCAAGAATTATCCAAAACATGCTCAGAACACGAGTGCCATGCAAACAATGAATTTGCTTAGTACCCTTATCGGTCCTCAATACGAATTTACCATTCGTGTAGACAGAAAACGCCAGTAGTACTTTCACAAACCAATCTGCAAATGCATAATACTAACAACACAAGTATCATAAATTGAAATAAACGTAGATACGATTTCATAAAAAGGAAGGAATATTTATAGTAAACTTTCAAGTTAATCCAGCTCAAGGCTTTCATATATTCTTTTCAATTTCCGTACAACAGATCGCTATATGGCAATTCAGAAGAAAATTAAATCTAAACCAGAAAAAAACCACATCAACGATTTCGTTGCGCATTTTTTTATTTAGTGCGCAAATTTTAGCTTTAAGAAAAGAGATATTCTTCCTATGCAGTCGAAATTCATCTACTAAATTGTATGTTGGCAGTTACTCTCTTCCAACACTTCTTAAGCATTAAAAAAACATAAAGATGCTTAAATGCGTCATCAACATTCTTTGTATCTCTCCCTTTTTACACTTCATAAACATTTCTTTTTAACTTATGAAAAATGGGAAAAATAAAAGCGAAAAAATCTATCGATATTTTTTTCCAGCTCACTTTTTGAGTTCTCTGTATCGAAAATGCCACATGAAAATTCGACTAATCGGATTGAATTTTATCTTTTTCTTTTTCAAAAAAAAAAATCCAAAAAAACTAACTTTGTTGTTCATAGAAAGTTTTTTGTTCGTCTGTCTCGATCAGCTCCTTTTGATAAACAATACAATCGTAGAGCGTACCAAATGCCATCAATATGACAATAATTATAAGAAAAAATCTGAACTACTTTTTTCCTCATTAATTTATTATGGAACTTCTATGAATATTTATAAGTGAAATGTACTTATTTTCATTTCATACCAAAAGATACTTAGTTTTTTTTCACCTAAGTAAAGCTCATTTTTAAACAAAAATATACAGAAATTTTTGCCCTTCAAAAAGCCACCAAAAAATCAAAAATATTCCCGTCATGATTGTTGAATGATTAGAAAGTGTCATATAAATAATGTGTGCAGACGTATCTCAGTATACGACAATGAATGATACTTCTCTAGCAATTCCCATTGCAAATATGTGATATTTCTCTAAGGATTTGGTTTTCCCTTTTTTTCAGAAAGAACCTTTTTTTTAAAACTTTTTTTCCTTTTTTTCTTGACTATAATTATTGAAGTTGTATCCCGCTATCCCAACGATCTATATGATTCCTCGATTACAAATGATTCCCTTTTGTTTTGGCATAAAGGCAATACCAATCAGTTCATTGAGTGAAAGTAAGAAGTTCAATGATCGAGATCGAAGTTCTAAGAGGAGATAAAAGCTCATCGAAGAGAAGAAAAATAACACAAGAAATTACCTTAAAAGGATTAAATTCGCCTCATATATTCAAGTCTTTTCAAGGCAAAAATTATAAACTTAAGAACTATTCAACAACAGCATTCTTTGAACTACTCCTTTTTCTCTTTAATAAATGACGTGTTCTTTTAGTTGAAACAATCGAATAAATTTATATTTCTTCGATTGCGGAAGTCAACAAACGTCTCTGACATAATACAAAATGAATTCTGCGTCCTTTATTTGTTTCATCCCATATCGCATTTTTTGTTAACGACAATCTTATTCGATATATTGTAGAAACGCAAACAAAGTCCCTTTGATACAATCCCCCTCCCTTTCGAATAAGCTCCAAGAACTCTCTTGAGCGCGTCAGCAAAAAAAGCCCCCATCTAAACAATCCTTACGTTTTTCAGAAAACCATTAACCCCTAATGACTTCGAGGCAAAACAGTACTTTCGGAATTTACGACATAGCGGCAAATAAAATTCCTCGAGTACAAGCACTGCTTATACGAGCGAGTTATTGATCTAGAAATTAGATACATGTGTACGACCTCTGACAATGGAAGATATAACGGAGCAGCCGGGAATCGAACCCAGGTATCGCGCTAATCGGGTAAGGGCTCTACTCTGTGATCAAGAAATCAGATTTTGTCTCCATGCAAATTATCCTAGAATTCTAAAAACAAATTTGTAACGTTTCAACATACTCGAATGACTGAGACTAATAAGGTAGCTTGCAAGCAAACAGCAATGCGTCATGGACTAAAACGCCGCTTGTTGCACACTTAACATGCAGAAAACTCTCTTAAATATAAAGGATTTTTGCTTTTATTTCATTATCTGGTAGATCGCTATCAAAAATATTAAGAAATATTTTCAACGGCAGCGAGAAACTTGTTTCCAAATACGCCCTTCTAATCATTCGCTAGAACGGATTTGAAAACCTATGCAGGGAAAATTTTTTATTTAAAATCGAAATTAAGACCTACAGAACAATCATCGAGAATTTGTCATGCGACATCTGAGATTCGGGTAGATTATTTCGACATACAATATCTACATTACATACCACTTGACGTTCCATTAGAGCCTCTGCCGACTTATAGACTGCAAAGAAATCGAAACATCTGCTCATAGAAAATGCAAAACCAAATGAAACGGTGCTAAACGGAATTTTACTACTAGAACTTCCTCGTTCAACTAATCATAATACGCATGTAAAGATGGATATGATCAATAAAACGTTAAGCGGTATTATATTTTAAAACATCTTTTTTATTTTAAAATCAATTTTAAAATTATTTCTATCAATTAATTAAACTGATTAATTAAAATCAGATAAAATCAGGATTAAAATTATTTTAAAATCAATTTTAAAACATCTTCTTTTGAAATTAGTGTTTTAAAATATTTTTTTAAAAAATCTTTTTTCAAAAACACATGACGTCATGCTCACCAAACTATTTGATGAATGAAACGTTTGACAAGAGATGTATAAGTTAAAACGTCAGTAGTTTAAAAAAAAAATCTGAAACATTTTCATTGAAATACTTCGCTGACCACATCAATCAGAAGCAACAGCATTTCCCTATGCGCCCAGGTGATCTTGCAATCATAAAAATAAACCAGATTTGGTCTCCAATGTTTACTATCACCCCTCAACCGAAATTTCTTGAATCCTTTTAACCCTTACATTAACTTTTTTTTAAATTGAAGTACCTTTGTTCATACACGCCCTTTGTGCACCCCTGAGCTCAAAAGCCAAAGAAAACGGAAGTCTAGAACAAGGTAACCTTGAGGATTTTCTGAAAGTTTCAACACTTTATTAGAAATTTCATCAAATTAAATGTCGGGTTCCATTTTTAATAAAGCAGCACTAATTCGAATAAATCAGCACTAACTGAAATCAATTATCTTTTTGGTGTCGTATGCAGTGCATGAATCAGGTGTACAGATGCCATAATTCAAAAGTGGTATTAAGTTGAAGCACTTGCTGTCGTCGTCCTCATCGTTCGTGACGTTACTCCGTACGGCTGATGACGGCCTAAAAATAGAAATAACTATAAACTCACGAACGTAAGACCCAGGAGGACTGTAATATTTCAGTTAATCAAAAAGCGATGAGGATTTAATTAACCGGCATGCCTCAATTTAAAAATGGGGTGTATGAGGGAGGACAGGGCAGCAAAAGGGAATAAATTGGTCTCCAAAAGAAGTATAAGGGCTTGATCCAGTGGGGAAGCAAATGTAAGGGAAACTTCCACAAAATGCCATGTTCAAGGCGGAAACAAAAACTTGAAAGAAGTCCGAAAAATCCAAAGGGATGGAAGAAAGAGAGAGGCTGAAATCGAGAGTCCATGATAACTAAAAAATCAAGAAAAGAACAATTTAAATGCCCCATTTCATAATTCTTTGAACAGAAAAAAGACTATAGATGTTGTGTTCCGGACTAAAACAAGTGATAACAATTCCAAAAAAAAAGAGAAAACTTTTATTCGAGTTTCAAAACAGCCAGTTGAGAGAAGAGCACATAATACCTGCAATGAGCAGCCGGGTCCATTATCTTGGATGAACCAATATTCTTGAATGGATTATCTCTGTTGAACGGTTGAAACCTTGCCATACAATATTGACCTGACCATTTCTGCCTGAAACATAAAATAACGAAATAAAAACAGGAAAAACAACGAAACAAAAACAGTACTCCTCTACATATATGATACTCCCAAGAATAACTGCTATGAAAAAAACCTTTTAGTACTGTGCTGAAAATTGTTAAACCGACCATTGTTAGTCTCAAGAAAAATTCTTATAACTCGACTATACCATAACTTTACTATGGATCCCAAGATGACCTATTTATACATTCAGGCTTTAAAGCTTTCTGCGATCAGTACAAAAACAGTCGAACTGAATCGCTCGTATTTTCAACATTTATAAGCGCATTGGAAACCTGACTGACACGGATGAGACAGTGACATTTACACAATCACCAATGAATAGTCGTCGAAGTAAAATAAATAATATGCTTACTATTTCAAAGCTGACACAGTAAATCGTCCAAAAAATTGGCAAACAATGAATTTCATGTACAGAGAAATGAGAAAAAAAATTTAGAGGGGAGTCTCATTCTCCAATTTGTTTTCATTCCCTAATTTGTGATGAGCTTTTCTGAAAACCACAAAATCTTTCACCAAATATAACCAAATTTCAAAAAAATTCGATCACACTGCAACCGCAAAGTCTCAATCTCTCTCTACCCACGCTTGATATCTGCAGGTGTAAAGAGAAAAAGGAAAAGTAATTTTGGGAAAAAAAATACTTTACCCTTGTCGATTCTTGACAACAGAGATCCTTCTGCATGCACTCCATGAGCCAATCCACAGATTGTTCCCACCCAAAATTCCAGCTGGTACCTTTCCAAGCGCGTCCACCACTACAATTAGTTAAGAGTTAAGACCGACTAACTGCTCATTACCTATGCTTATTTCATATAGCGTTAACAATTACATGAAGCAAGTTTCAATAGCCTTCATCCGAATGTTCGGAATACTTTGTTCGTAAAAAGGATATTCGATTTGGTTTGATCCGAAGATATTCAGAGTCATCCTAAATAGTCCTAAATAGCTGACTGTTGCGGATTCTGCTTTCCTACATTCTAGCTGGGTCCCTCCCCTCCCAAAACGATTCTCAACGGTTTCATCTCCTGGTCGAAAATCGTGCTCCTCCTACCCCACCCCTCAATCTGCACTATATTGCTATAGCGTCCAACTTTTGTCAAGGTATCGCATTTCTGCTGCAGTTTTTGTTATGGCACAGCTAATAAACTAATGCAGAGAACTCCGTTATAATGCATACGGTAATAAATATTAAAATTTCACTGCGAGTCGTAACGTTATGAAATCAATTTTGTTGAATATCTTATACGGCGCAATGCACAATCAGATGCATATCTGGAGCAGCATTTTACAAACAAGATTACTACTGAAGACTAACAAACGGGCGAGCGACCATTCGCATCATTGAACACCAAAATGATGTCACCATCTCTATTTCTCCTAAATGTTACAATGTTTTCTCAATAGCAACGTAAGACAGCGAAGCGTCATATAATCCTGCCTTCCGGTAAAAGCTTTTCAACCGCTCTCGTCCCCCTCCTCCAGCCTATACCAATTTTCCCCGGGGCGCAAATACTATGAGCTCCGGATTCTTATCAGAACAACAAGTTATTTGGTCATCACTGCGATTTCTAGCCGATCATGAGCAATGGACACGCATCTTTCATAACTGATAAAAAAAGACGGTCGCATACAGCTGTATCATTACACCAATTATGGCACGGACAACGTACCGCACGTATTCCGTTGAACCACACCAAATTATGCCTAGCTGCGAATTTCATTTTGGTATGACTAGATCATGGCATGCACTACTGTACATGCCATGATGGCATATACTGAACTAGAAAAGCAAAAGCACTTTAGGATCAACGACGGAAACTCTGACCGAGTTTCATTTTTTAAATGTGAGTACTCTGCCGTAATTTTGCTGAGAAATAGCACGAATACGGTATCCCATCATATAATTTAATTTTGATATAAACACTATACCATGATATTACGAAATAATACAATCAGAAACCGATTCTGGTAAAGAAACCACAAATATCGTTTAGCAAAATCTGTGGCAAAACTAATCTTATCGATCTGTTACCGTTGAAAATCCACTGATGCTTTGTAGTGTCATGTGCACGCCCATCACATGAACAATTCGAGCAATACGATTCACGAACCGATCGCGCGTATTCGATTGACGACCACAGAAAATGCGCTATATCGGCTAAACACGGTGCCGAAACGTCGTATTCCTGAAAATACTTCGGTTGCAGAAACTCACTCTAAGACTGATCGTTTTTCACCAGGCATATTAAGCAAACATTAATATCCCCCTCTGCACTTCACCATTCCCCTTTCCGAAATTTCGTAATGGGAATATGAAAGGTGCAAGTAGTTCGTTTCGTGGGAAAGGGGACGGTAAAAGAGCGAAATATCTGAACGAACAAAGTAACCGATGGTGTTTAAATTTCGAAAAAAAAGGAAACAGGGTAATCAACGGAGATCTCCAATCGAGTTTACCTAAATCCCTTTGATGACACTAGAGAATTACACAGTTAGAAGTCTGCCGACTCATCAAAAAATAAGTGCGAACGATTCGATTCGTAGATGGGATCCCTCAAATCCTCATTCAACCTAGAGACTGACACAAAACACTGTTAAATAGATTGGCGACCTTTCTAATATCAGCAGCACAAATGTGCTTTCAGGAAATGCCTTTTCAAGTGCGAAGATGGCGCGTTGCTAGGACAGTATAAGCGGATAGCAGAAAACATTTCCACTGCACTTTGTACTTTAAAAAAAGAGTTAGTTTCCACGGCTTTGAGAAACAAATGTGATCGGATGGAAAAAAGTAAACAAAATTAAGTGATAAATTTCTTCCCAAAATCTGCCCAAAAGAATAAACCACTTTCCTCAAAACATCCAGAAGACGGCGCAAAGTGGTTTAAGACGTCATGAAGATCATCGTGGTTTCGTGAATCCACTTTTTTCAGCTTTGATTTCACATACTTACCGAAAGCAAGGACCAGAAACTGGAAGAGGAATTAAAGAAACTATTAAGAATAACTTTTGTATAAACTTATATCTTATATATGCAACTTGCAAATGATGTTTATTTCCAGAAGCTAATGTGCGTTATTCGTTTACCATATAAAAATTTCGACTGAAAAAAGACCAAACTAACCTTTAAGGGTTCAAGAGATGAAAGCAAATGTCGAACAAACGAATCGTCTCCGGTCTTCACAGTGCTTTCAAATCGATCGCCAGGGTCAGCAAACAGCGATTTGAACAAATCCAAATCGACCACCAACTGCACTTGTGAATCGGCCATGAATTCAGCTATCATGCCAGCCAGTACGCTATTATCTCCGGTCTCTCCAGGCTCAGCCTCTGAGAACCGCGGTGACCAATCCAAGTCATCCGTTGCCGACTGACTCTCGTCTTCCATCGAACGATCAGAATTTCTTCTGTTGCGGCGAACAAGATTCCTTGCAGACTGTTTTAGTGCTAAACTCGTCCGTTGTCCAGGTTGCCTAGCAAGGACTTCGAAATCCTTAACTGTCAAGTTGGAGATCGCGAACTGGTTAAGGCGAATATCAGAAATTCTCCTCAGCATCTCTGCGGAAGTTTTAAATGATGATCCATCACCATCTTCAGAAGCCTCATCAGACTGTTCCGTAAAACGTCCAAAATCCCTAGAAACATCTTCGTGGACAGAACTAGCCAGATTAACATCGGAATCGGCGACAATTCGATGGTAAGACTCCGCCATTTCATCATTCCTCCTCATCAACTCAATGGAACCTTCCGATAAGCTATACGGATAATTCTGCTGATGATTGCGTTTTAAAAATCGATTGTCGCCATAGACAGTGAAAATATAAATAGTGGCGCAAAGGCAATGATGAAGCATCTCTGGACGGACGACAAGAATCGACTTGATGTGCAAGCAACACTACGGCGACCGTTATCAGCTCAGTTGTACGATCCCCAGAGCTTGTTTGCTCACCGCTCCTTATACGACGTTTCGAGCACTGAATAGCTGTCAATCAATTCCGCATTAAACTCTAATCGCCATGCTACTAGTACGAAACTGTATGGCTTAAAAGACGTTCAAATGAACAGCATACAATTATGTAAACCCTACCCTCAGCTCTACTATCCGACATGGTAATGCCAAGAATGAGGTATAATGAATGGTGGTCGTCGTCGAGAACTGTTAGGCGAAACTGGTTCGCACATAGTAGAAAAAACCAAAAAAATTTCTACAGTCAATCGGCCTGCGTGAAACGCTGAATGAACTACTATCATTTGTTGACAATTTACAAAGGCGACTGATAAGATCAGTGAAGTGACCAAAATGTACACCTCATAAGCCTATTTGTTCGAATGATACACCTTATAAACCTTATAAGCTTACATGACAAACACTCACATTTGTTTTTTTCTTTTTTAAGAAACTTCTTCCCGTCAACATCGAATGTTTAAAAAAAAACGAAAACAAAAGTGAGAAACAGAAAACAGACACACTGAAACTGATGAAGTGATGCATGCATCTGATTTGAAATAAAAATGAAACCGTTCATATCGGTATTTTATGAGCGTATTTATTGAACGAAACGAATCAGCTACAACAACAACAACACTAAGTCGCCATAAATGATCAATTCCCAGCCGACTTATCAAATTCATTAACAATGATGTTCTGCGAAAGTACACGAACAGCCTCACTGAATAATAACGCTATGAAGATAACCGTTTTCTTTTATTTTTGTGTGCCTTTGGTTTTTGCCTGCTAAGGCACGACTTTTACTGGCACAAATGAATTCGGTATAGTCACTGTCAAATATTATATTTCACTATCGCCACCAGAATACTTTTGCAACGTACGCCATTTTCATGTACTTTGTCATCCCGATCGCCTGAATACGTTCGCAAGATAAACAATTATCATCTCCATATTTAATAATTTAATGCCGCCACAGTGGTAGACTTTAAAATGGCGCTAAACTATTTCACTTGATATTACCAAAACCGCCAAATAGTACGGATCACTATGTTTGCGATAAAAGCTTTCTGTACTGCATAGTGTGTTAAGCTTACTTGTTGAATTCTGTATCGTAGAAAATATTTTAAATTTTACTACGCTGACCTGATTCCATTTAAGTTCCCATTCCCATTCCAACAAATGAGAAGACGGTTCGGATCCGTAACAGCACAGAAACGAATAGGTCATACAACGACAACTGCGCTCATATAAATAGGGATAACAATCGAAAGAAAGTAAACCAGAATGAGCGATGATCAAAAAAATTTCACAAAAAAATATTTTAACTTGCATTTTCAACTCAACATATTAAAGAACTTCATAAAGTTAACTTCAGCAACAAGAAAAAGATATCTTCACAATGAGAAAGAAGACTGATATCGAATCCTATCAAATCTTTGTTCGAAGGGTTCTTTTCGGACGAATCTTTTCGAAAGAAGTGACATCTACCCATATTTTCAGAAGGCCTCCAGGAAACTACTCTGAACAAAGGAAGGCTCTGCTTTTCACAACGCTTGTATACGAAATGTTTATATGCAGCTGGATTGTAGGTGAAAGAAAAAATTTATCACGGGCAGTCTCTGACATTCTTCGGTTGCAGAGAGTTGCTGTTCGAAGGGATTCCATACTATAAAAAAAAAGAATGCTCTTGGAAATTGAAATGTTTTTACCAGGATCCCACTTCCTTTCTCTCAGACCCGTCATCGGTTGTAGAAATGTAAGATTACTTCCAAAACTTCTTGAAATTTGAACTCTGACTAATAAGTTATCTTTTTGATGAGGCACATTTACCTGTTCCTGTTTTAAGCAACAACCAGAGGCCATAACTTGGGTTATACTTGTTCCTCTAAAAGTACTTCTCCTATCTCTTCAACATTCCCAGTATTATCTCTTCTCCCTTGAGCGTTAAAGCACTGCGGTCTAAATTTCATGGCTCCATTTCAACTTATGACTTCTTTCTCATGCTACAGTGTTACCCATTTTTTATCAGATGGTTTTTCCTCACCGTGAAGAAGCAACAGTAATAAAAAGAGACAGCAGCTGCAAGATCAAGTGCGATAAAACAATGAACAGCTGACATCAATGCCCCGGTGGAGGCGGAGGACGAGGTGGACGCATAAACGGCGGAGGCGGGGGCCGCATCATGCGCACACCAGGTGGAGGTGGTGGCGCGAATGGTGGGCGTGCACCTGGAGGGAAAAATGGCGGAGGTGGCATCCGACCTGGCGGGTGAGGTGGGCCGGGTGGACGCGGAGGTCCCGGGGGACCAGGGGGCCCTGGTGGGCCAGGTGGCCCTGGAGGACCGGGAGGTCCTGGCGGTACTGGTAGACCAGGAGGAAGCATGCGTGGTGGTGGAGGAGGTGGTGGCGTTGGCGTTGGAGTCGGAGCCGGCGGTCGCAATCCGGGTGTGATAGGTGGTGGAGGTGGAAGTCCCCAGAGCGGAGGTGGGGCTGAAAATTTTTACTGCAACAAAATCACTAAAGTCGTTCGACTATATCTGAGTCTTTTTGGCTGTGATGAAAGCGTCTTTGAAGTTATACCTTAAAATTTAAATCTGTGGTCAAACGTAACATGTTCTGGTAACTGTAAAACCCACATAAAGCGATCAAACATTTCTTCCCGGCTAAACTACCGCTTTTTCGCGCTCTATGTTCTGTTCTCCCATCGACAAAGCAAGCCGTTGTCCAGCGCAGCCCATAACTCGTCTGTTCTTTCCACTTGCCGTCTACTCGCTCAGTTTCACTGATTTCATTTTCCTCGCTCACCGTGTCCTTCCCTCCCCCTCCCCTCGTTTAACCTTTATCAAAGTTCCAGGCCGCAGAATAGTTCGAAACGGTTAGTATGACTCGAATGCGACCGAAATTTCTCATGTGCTGGTTACTATGCAAATCAACACCAAAACAAACTTCATACCTTCTGTGCCTTACTAATTTTTCTACATTACCTACTGAAGCAGTGATTACGACTCGTGGTTTAGCAGCCGCTGGGAAGAAAGAAGAATTATAAGTAGCCATATCTGAATTCCGTTCGCTTTCTATATTTGTCATTTTTCCTCCTCTCGAAATGACTAAAAGTAAACATGTCAACAAACAGAAAATAAACATACCACTGATTGGTGGTGGTGGTCTTGGTGTCCCCATCGGTGTTGGGGGTGCAGGAGGCGGTGGTGGTGGAGGAATGGGTGTTGCACCTGGAGTTGGCACTGGCGGTGGGGGTGGAGGAAATACAACCGGTGGAGGCGCACTCAGCGGAGGCATTATTGGCGGAGGGATCGGTGGGCCAGGAGGAGGAGGCACAGGAGGTGCGATAGTTGGCAACGGCATTTTACCGTCTGAGAACATTTGGTTCGGTTTATCAGATGGGAAAAGTGGATTTTGCGCAGCAAGCATACGTTCCGCGGCAGTACCATGCCGCTCACCCTGAAACGTATCAATTATTGGACACATGCACGACATGAAACTCATGCGGCGACAGTATAAGGTACCGTCCCCACAACCCCCTTACGTTTTGCGGAAGACGACCGCACGCCTACTCACTTGGTGATTCCCGTGGTGATAAATGTGTTTTTGTCTGTCGCATTATATTGCAGTAGTTCTCTGCTTCTTTCGTTGGCTCAAACCCGATGACCATTACATTCGTTGTGGAGGATAAGTTGACGGTTTACTACGTTTACATCCTTGTACAGTTCTCTACAGTTCCACAACGTCTTGGATAAACTGTTCCTTCCACGCCTCGACTCCGACATATCAACAACTCGGCGGCGTTGCAACATTATGAGGGCAAATTTCATATGTTCAAGGCGGTCGTACACCCACCACAACCGGAGTGGCCAAGCGGATGTGACGTGGAAAGTGAGATTATTGGACCGGATCCTGGAGAGGTTTTGAAGGTAAATTCCGGAAATTTAGAAAAAAACGGAGTTAGTCAATAAAAATGAACGTTATTCGTCATTTGCTAATACCTACTACTAACTTTACGTCTCAAGAAGTTTTCTGCTCTAAAGTTTTCTGCTTTAAAACCACAAATTTATGAAGAAAAAATTTTCTTCTAAGTCGGACGTAACGGAGAATTATAGCTCCTAAAATTAATGCGTCAACGATTTTGGATGAGGGATTCCAATCTTCTCAATGAAGTGCTACAGCCGGAGAAGATAGGAGGCCATATAGATCAACCAAAGATTAATCAGATGAAAATCGGATCAGTGAAAATTTTGCAGCAAGAAAAGAATTTATGAAACTGGTTCACAGAACGCATAATGTATCCTCATTTATGCGTCATCGAATTCTGGCGTAAAAAATTTCTACGCCGCTGTCTGAAATCCTCAGTCTCCTACATGCCGTGTTTTCAGGTCTCTTAAGAGCAAACCGCTCGCCACATGAAAAAAAAAGACCAGGTGAAAATTTATACTACTATGAAGCCAAATTATTCACTGATGACTTTTTCTTTCAACAGAGAAATTCTTTAAAATTTTAACAATTTGTATTGCATTTCCCTCGGTTCTCCGCTGGGGTAAAGCTGAGGGGGTGATGACGAATGGTTCAAAACATCGCTTCAACCACTCACCTTAGCATCCTTCTTGAATGCATAGCTGACCGTGATTGCCCGATTGCATAAGAACTGACCATTCATTGCCTCGATTGCTGAATCAGAAGCTTCGAAAGAAGCGAAGTTAACGAACGCGAACCCTTTGCTGTTTCCAGTTTCTGCATCACGCATTATTTTCGGGACCTAAAACTTGGACGTTCGACCACCATTACGGTAAATAAGCACGAAACAAAACAGTGAGTACTTCGTTCTGCTGATCACAACAGCTGTGCGCTAGGGTTACGTTTTTTTCTGTTTACGGCACATCGCCACTGCATTATGCGTGCTAACAATAAAGTAAAACAAATAAGGTAAATATAAGAGGGAAATAGAGAAAAAAAAGCATTCAACGATTGGACGGCGACTGGCCACTGATCCATTTCATCATAATGACAACACACAGAGAAACCTAGGTTCCAAGGAAAATGCTAACTTAACCGACGCCGCCGAACATGAGATGTGTCAAAAGGAACTTAGAGTCAAAGCAATAAGCAGCGACGACTTTGTATCAGTGATTAACCAGTTGCACAAGAAGAAACTCTTCTCATGCAACCAAGTAATGTGTGGGCTTCGGTTGCAAAAAAAGAAAAATTCCTTTCGTGCAACCGGAATTCATTTGCACAAAACAGTATAAAATATCGCTGGATCAGATTTGGCAACAACTATTTTCTCATATGCCTCATATCACATTGCCTGAATCGACCAACAATCGCATTCGCAAAGCGGCAAGCAGAACAGAACAAAGCAAGGGGTTTGCATGAGCAGACTTCACCCCAAAACGCTACATATAATATATGACAAGCCTGCGCCGCCTTTTTAAACCTCCATCGTTCTCATCCGCACCAAATGAGATATTACAGCAGCAGCGCTCGAAATCTGACGATCAGACGATACAATTTTTGATCTCCCATTCACCAACCGTCTAGCGTTCAAATTCCTTCCTATATTGTTGAACTATGTAACGCTCGAATTCACGTACTTCCTTAATAGTGGTTGTGAGTACTTTCCAGACTTTTGCTCTTTCAAAATGCTGGGCATATTCAAGCATCCTTAGGCAAAATTTTTCAGATCAGTGCATGAATCATAATAACCTTAAAACAAAACTTGCTAACCATGACTCAACAAAAATCATAGGCTGCCAAACCTCACTGACTGGACATGTCCATATTGCCTCAGCTTAAAGACTGCTTTTAGGGCAAGTGGAGCAACTACTTATTCTAGGTATAACCTCCTGTTGGTGCTATCACTGCACCACCTTTAGACGTGAATACGGTGCTGTACATTTTCGCGAGAACTACCCTGAATACTGCCCTGTACCAGACTGCAACAAAGTACAAAGAAACGAATTATACTTTTGTACAGTAAAATCATTCCTTTTTACTGTTGCTAATAGTTTTGCACGTTAAAAAAGCTCGCCTGCAGAATGACGCCAAAAGCACTGAACGTATCGAATAAAAGCTTTTCGTCAACTTCCGGATCCAAATTTCCCACAAAAATATTCGCTCCAACGTCCATATTCTTCTCGTGTGCTGATGCTTTATTCACCTTTAAATGCAAAAAGCATCAAATTATCTACGCTGGCAGAAGGAAAGAAGTACATGCGGAAAGTCGTCGAAGTCGGTGTTCGGCACAATTCCTCTTATCCCTTCGTCTCATCAGGTCAAATCTAAGCAAATATCTGCGCTAATGACCAAACCCTCAAGATTTTATGGCTACACATTTTCTGACCTTTCGATGACAAAAGACCGTTTATAGTACTAAGCGCGAAACTGTCCTGAGATTTCATATTTTACAGTTTTAATCTTATCACCGAAAGTATTTACCTTAACCTCCTACTCCGCAAAGTTACCGAAAGGTCTGCGAGCATCCCTGATCTCTACTGGGAAGTGATTTACATACCGTTCGTTCAATATTGCAAAATGATGAGAAAACAGATTTCCCACAACTTCCTTTACTTTCCTTCCCTCGTTCACTCTGCATTCCATTCGATTCGTGTGTCTAATAAAACAAAGTATTTTACGATTACCATAATCATTGCACCACTAAATCGTCTCGGGACAATTCAAAAAACTGATTAGGAAAACAACTAATTCCTCAACTTCACACATCGAATATAGAATGTAACGGAGACTACAATCATCTCATTATTAGTCCTCCTCCTGATTTTCAGTCTTCCTTTACCTCCTCTATAAACCTGCGCTACTCACACTAGTGTTCCGCAGTGGGTTCATACTAGACTGACATCCACCTATAGTGCTTCCCATTCTCACTCATTCAACCGCATCTTGTGCACAAAGCAGCTACGAGGTCGGATAGCTGAGTTGCCAAAAAAGTACGGCAAAACTCTGCTGCAGTTTTTCGGAGTGGTCCACAGTAAACGAATAGATAGTATTCAATAAATATTTTTATCTAGCAACGGTGGACGGACAACATTTTATGGAGAAAAAAGACTGCCTCATACCTTGATCGGTTTCCCATATAGCTTGATCATGTTCATTATTTTTATTGCGTAGTCGGCATCTTCTTCGCCCATAAACTCCACAAAACCGAAACTGAAAACAATAAAAATGAACTAAATTTGCTTATAAATTTTTATGCCACACTCTTTCGGATGAAAATGACAAAAACTGCACCTAAAGAAATCTTGGAAACATTAGCAGAAGCCCTGCGCAAAATAAGTATATTCGACAGGCTTCTATTAATTATTACAACTGGTCATCGAGAACTGTGACCATTTCCCAATTAGCAATACGAACGAGGATCGCCATTTTATAGCTCAATCAAACCGCATGAACCACTGTGCTCAGAAGACTAAAACTGCTTGTGCACGCCATATATGACAGCTCCGATAATGTGAGGCACAATCTATGAACATATTCGATGCTTCAGTCCATTAGCAAAACAGTTACGTTTCTTAAACTAACAAAATAAACTATGATTCTGCTACCATACATCACATAGCTCCCAAATGAAGCTCAACGGAAGTACCGCTCAACACACGTCCCTTTTTTTAATGTCTGTGCACCTCATGAACTAATGATTTTATAAAAAAAGAATATTAAAAACTTGCCAACCAATAATCTACCTTATTTTATTACTCTGAAACGAGTTACAAACTGTTTTGTATCCATTTCGTGAAATTCGTGAAAATTCTGTACTCACTGATTTCATTTCTGAAAATGGAATTTGCTAAGCCCTAGGGTTTCTGTCGGGCATTACACAGTAATTCACGACGCTCGCTAGGACAAGTTCAGTCAAGCACCGCAATGGAATTTGATAGATTTGCTAAGAGTGCTCAGATAACACGTTTCGAGAAGTTCGTTTTGTACTGCTCATTGTCAGGACTATTCCTACACATACTAAGACATTCCGTGAACATAACATCCATTTTCAAGATTATCTTTAGACAAGCGATTACTCTAGGGCCAGAACAGCGACTGAGGAGGATGGAATACCGAATATGAAGGTGGTGGGCAGCCGGGACGGAATGATACAGAAGCTGAGAGGTCTAACGATACAACACTCCACGTTTACATCCTACCAGCTTTACATAACAACGAACCGCTCCAATCAACGCGCATCACCCAACAACCCAACCAGTAAAGCGAACAATCACAAGCATATACCCTTGATGTGAGTTGGTTACTCGATCTTTGGGCATATTCACCGACACAACCGGTCCGCTCTGCACGAACAACTCCCACAGAATCGCATCTGTCACTTTCTCATCCAGTCCACCAACGTAGATCGTCGCATCTTGAATTGAACTCTCCATCAAACGATTAAAACAGCATTATCTATGTGGTTACAACATGGCAATGGGTGTTACGACTCGTTAAATACTACATCACAAATCCCACATCTGAGGTCGGCGGGTGCCACTACTCACTGCTGAGCAACACTCCGCACGTTGCATTACCTATCTCTGCTTCATACACACTTAAGTGTTCGTCAAGCACGACCAGTTACAGCTGCAACCGCGTTTCATCACCTATCTCTGCTTCATACATGCTTAAGTGTTCATCAAGCACGATCAGTTACGGCTGCAACAAATGTACCTAAGGAACGGGCTAAAACACCACATTCTCCTGAGCAAAATTTTCATACTTGGCACTACGTTTTCTCCTCCTCACCTCCCTCCTCCAATGTTTCCTCATTTCGAGATACCGGTGGAACGGTCTACGGAAGTGGGGAGGTATTCCACACTCTATTGTACCTCTAACACTTTAAAACGTCCTTTAAATCAATGACAACGATTTTTAGAAGGCCGATCGAAAAAAACTTAACGACCACTATTCATTACGCGAGGTGACTGCCCAAGGAAGTCGCATAACCGAGCTCAAAAAAAGGATCGAGCAGCACTCGCATTTCTTTCGTAACGACAGAATTCCGTTTTATCTAAGATCTTCCTGATTTCCTAACAATTGACCTACTGGGACATATTTCGAACATCGAAAAAAGAACTTGGAACGGTTCAGTCATTTGATATTATGAAATAATCTAACAAGCCGACCAATATTTCTGCACAAATAGGAAGCGCCCGGATGTGTAATATGACTGCGCAAAAATAAACTGTAAAGATTCCTGCAAAATTTCAACGCCAAAAAAGCTTCACTTAGAGTGCTTTGAAAGAAGAACATAAAAAGAAATGGAGTAAAACCTTAAGGAATCCGGAGACCAACAAATTTTCTAAAAATCAAGAGCTAGACCGCCCTCTGAATAACTACCAGCCATGTTAGTTTATTGTGCTTCACCAGTGCATTCCGCTTCAAGCAACCTCTACCATTACGCTTTTTACCACTTCATGTAACCAACGCTTGCGTCTTACGGTACCACGACCGACTCAGACTTTACTTATTCATGGCATTCAAAAAAAAAAAAAAAACAAAAACAGAAACAAAATCTTACCTTGGTTCCGCTCAAGGATAGGTCCAGCGGACATCCTCACAAACTGAACTCGTGCCTTCTAATAAACAAGCACGTTAGTCTCTAATCAAGTACCCTGAAAGAAAAACTGAATGCTTTTCAAAGCATAACAAAACTGTACGCGCATTCCATCTAGCATGCATGCTCGGCGCTTCTTCTCCAACGTACCATAAACGTCTTAACGTCGTTCTTTTGAAAAACTAAAAAGGCAAATCCACGGAGCACCTTTTGAAAGCAATCTGTAGCACTCCCAACAACAAATTTGACTTCTGGATTTTTTTTTTGCAATTTTCTTCTGAGATTTTGGAATTTTCGAAACCCTGACGTTCTGAATAAATGTTAAAAACTCAGAAAACCTAAATGGAAAAACAGCGAAGACTAACGAAAAATGCTTGTATCTATCTTTCCGTTGCAAAGCCCTACTTCTGCTCAAAAATTCACGTGATGAAAATGAGAGTTTTCGCAAAAGCCGATTCTCTCGAAATCTGCCCATTAAAGTTCAAAAACGACAGAAGCCTATGTGAACCTCAAATTACCGTAGCACTCTTCGAACTAGCAAATCTTGAATTATCCTTTTAAACATTAACAAAAGATAATAGATGAAGAAGACATTACTAATGAAACAAGCATCAATATTTTGGCCAAAAGAGTCAGAAAAAATGAAAAATTTTATTCGACAACGAAAAAAAACACTTCGTGAAACATCCAAACGTAACAAAAAACTGTCAACAAAGAAAAAAATACACTATATGTGTACGTAGTATATATGTATATATATGTAAATATACATGTATGTACGTATGTATACATATATATATATATATGTATATATACATATATATATATATATGTATACATACGTACATACATGTATATTTACATATATATACATATATACTACGTACACATATAGTGTATTTTTTTCTTTGTTGACAGTTTTTTGTTACGTTTGGATGTTTCACGAAGTGTTTTTTTTCGTTGTCGAATAAAATTTTTCATTTTTTCTGACTCTTTTGGCCAAAATATTGATGCTTGTTTCATTAGTAATGTCTTCTTCATCTATTATCTTTTGTTAATGTTTAAAAGGATAATTCAAGATTTGCTAGTTCGAAGAGTGCTACGGTAATTTGAGGTTCACATAGGCTTCTGTCGTTTTTGAACTTTAATGGGCAGATTTCGAGAGAATCGGCTTTTGCGAAAACTCTCATTTTCATCACGTGAATTTTTGAGCAGAAGTAGGGCTTTGCAACGGAAAGATAGATACAAGCATTTTTCGTTAGTCTTCGCTGTTTTTCCATTTAGGTTTTCTGAGTTTTTAACATTTATTCAGAACGTCAGGGTTTCGAAAATTCCAAAATCTCAGAAGAAAATTGCAAAAAAAAAATCCAGAAGTCAAATTTGTTGTTGGGAGTGCTACAGATTGCTTTCAAAAGGTGCTCCGTGGATTTGCCTTTTTAGTTTTTCAAAAGAACGACGTTAAGACGTTTATGGTACGTTGGAGAAGAAGCGCCGAGCATGCATGCTAGATGGAATGCGCGTACAGTTTTGTTATGCTTTGAAAAGCATTCAGTTTTTCTTGCAGGGTACTTGATTAGAGACTAACGTGCTTGTTTATTAGAAGGCACGAGTTCAGTTTGTGAGGATGTCCGCTGGACCTATCCTTGAGCGGAACCAAGGTAAGATTTTGTTTCTGTTTTTGTTTTTTTTTTTTTTTTTTTTGAATGCCATGAATAAGTAAAGTCTGAGTCGGTCGTGGTACCGTAAGACGCAAGCGTTGGTTACATGAAGTGGTAAAAAGCGTAATGGTAGAGGTTGCTTGAAGCGGAATGCACTGGTGAAGCACAATAAACTAACATGGCTGGTAGTTATTCAGAGGGCGGTCTAGCTCTTGATTTTTAGAAAATTTGTTGGTCTCCGGATTCCTTAAGGTTTTACTCCATTTCTTTTTATGTTCTTCTTTCAAAGCACTCTAAGTGAAGCTTTTTTGGCGTTGAAATTTTGCAGGAATCTTTACAGTTTATTTTTGCGCAGTCATATTACACATCCGGGCGCTTCCTATTTGTGCAGAAATATTGGTCGGCTTGTTAGATTATTTCATAATATCAAATGACTGAACCGTTCCAAGTTCTTTTTTCGATGTTCGAAATATGTCCCAGTAGGTCAATTGTTAGGAAATCAGGAAGATCTTAGATAAAACGGAATTCTGTCGTTACGAAAGAAATGCGAGTGCTGCTCGATCCTTTTTTTGAGCTCGGTTATGCGACTTCCTTGGGCAGTCACCTCGCGTAATGAATAGTGGTCGTTAAGTTTTTTTCGATCGGCCTTCTAAAAATCGTTGTCATTGATTTAAAGGACGTTTTAAAGTGTTAGAGGTACAATAGAGTGTGGAATACCTCCCCACTTCCGTAGACCGTTCCACCGGTATCTCGAAATGAGGAAACATTGGAGGAGGGAGGTGAGGAGGAGAAAACGTAGTGCCAAGTATGAAAATTTTGCTCAGGAGAATGTGGTGTTTTAGCCCGTTCCTTAGGTACATTTGTTGCAGCCGTAACTGATCGTGCTTGATGAACACTTAAGCATGTATGAAGCAGAGATAGGTAATGCAACGTGCGGAGTGTTGCTCAGCAGTGAGTAGTGGCACCCGCCGACCTCAGATGTGGGATTTGTGATGTAGTATTTAACGAGTCGTAACACCCATTGCCATGTTGTAACCACATAGATAATGCTGTTTTAATCGTTTGATGGAGAGTTCAATTCAAGATGCGACGATCTACGTTGGTGGACTGGATGAGAAAGTGACAGATGCGATTCTGTGGGAGTTGTTCGTGCAGAGCGGACCGGTTGTGTCGGTGAATATGCCCAAAGATCGAGTAACCAACTCACATCAAGGGTATATGCTTGTGATTGTTCGCTTTACTGGTTGGGTTGTTGGGTGATGCGCGTTGATTGGAGCGGTTCGTTGTTATGTAAAGCTGGTAGGATGTAAACGTGGAGTGTTGTATCGTTAGACCTCTCAGCTTCTGTATCATTCCGTCGTTCATCTCTCCTTCCTTCCTCGGTATTTATCTTCATCCATGTGTGCTTGTCTCTCTCTCTCATGTCCTCCCCGGGTGCCACTACTCACTGCTGAGCAACACTCCGCACGTTGCATTACCTATCTCTGCTTCATACATGCTTAAGTGTTCATCAAGCACGATCAGTTACGGCTGCAACAAATGTACCTAAGGAACGGGCTAAAACACCACATTCTCCTGAGCAAAATTTTCATACTTGGCACTACGTTTTCTCCTCCTCACCTCCCTCCTCCAATGTTTCCTCATTTCGAGATACCGGTGGAACGGTCTACGGAAGTGGGGAGGTATTCCACACTCTATTGTACCTCTAACACTTTAAAACGTCCTTTAAATCAATGACAACGATTTTTAGAAGGCCGATCGAAAAAAACTTAACGACCACTATTCATTACGCGAGGTGACTGCCCAAGGAAGTCGCATAACCGAGCTCAAAAAAAGGATCGAGCAGCACTCGCATTTCTTTCGTAACGACAGAATTCCGTTTTATCTAAGATCTTCCTGATTTCCTAACAATTGACCTACTGGGACATATTTCGAACATCGAAAAAAGAACTTGGAACGGTTCAGTCATTTGATATTATGAAATAATCTAACAAGCCGACCAATATTTCTGCACAAATAGGAAGCGCCCGGATGTGTAATATGACTGCGCAAAAATAAACTGTAAAGATTCCTGCAAAATTTCAACGCCAAAAAAGCTTCACTTAGAGTGCTTTGAAAGAAGAACATAAAAAGAAATGGAGTAAAACCTTAAGGAATCCGGAGACCAACAAATTTTCTAAAAATCAAGAGCTAGACCGCCCTCTGAATAACTACCAGCCATGTTAGTTTATTGTGCTTCACCAGTGCATTCCGCTTCAAGCAACCTCTACCATTACGCTTTTTACCACTTCATGTAACCAACGCTTGCGTCTTACGGTACCACGACCGACTCAGACTTTACTTATTCATGGCATTCAAAAAAAAAAAAAAAAAACAAAAACAGAAACAAAATCTTACCTTGGTTCCGCTCAAGGATAGGTCCAGCGGACATCCTCACAAACTGAACTCGTGCCTTCTAATAAACAAGCACGTTAGTCTCTAATCAAGTACCCTGCAAGAAAAACTGAATGCTTTTCAAAGCATAACAAAACTGTACGCGCATTCCATCTAGCATGCATGCTCGGCGCTTCTTCTCCAACGTACCATAAACGTCTTAACGTCGTTCTTTTGAAAAACTAAAAAGGCAAATCCACGGAGCACCTTTTGAAAGCAACCTGTAGCACTCCCAACAACAAATTTGACTTCTGGATTTTTTTTTTTTGCAATTTTCTTCTGAGATTTTGGAATTTTCGAAACCCTGACGTTCTGAATAAATGTTAAAAACTCAGAAAACCTAAATGGAAAAACAGCGAAGACTAACGAAAAATGCTTGTATCTATCTTTCCGTTGCAAAGCCCTACTTCTGCTCAAAAATTCACGTGATGAAAATGAGAGTTTTCGCAAAAGCCGATTCTCTCGAAATCTGCCCATTAAAGTTCAAAAACGACAGAAGCCTATGTGAACCTCAAATTACCGTAGCACTCTTCGAACTAGCAAATCTTGAATTATCCTTTTAAACATTAACAAAAGATAATAGATGAAGAAGACATTACTAATGAAACAAGCATCAATATTTTGGCCAAAAGAGTCAGAAAAAATGAAAAATTTTATTCGACAACGAAAAAAAACACTTCGTGAAACATCCAAACGTAACAAAAAACTGTCAACAAAGAAAAAAATACACTATATGTGTACGTAGTATATATGTATATATATGTAAATATACATGTATGTACGTATGTATACATATATATATATATATGTATATATACATATATATGTATATATACATATGTATATATATATATGTATATATACACATATATATACAACATTGTCATGTCACACAATATATATACAACATAGTCATATCAAGCAAGAAAACAACACATGCAATACGGCAAAAATAAATACATTTCCAACAGTACAAAATACCAGTTGACGTTGCGAAACCTCCCTCACCACCTCACGAAGAAAGAGAAAGAAACTCACTTGAGCAATTGTTTTTTCCAAAACTCAACCATTCTAGCACCCCTTGCTCGCATTAAACTATGCAACTATATGAGCAGCACGCTCTAAGCGTATGCCAACACAATATAACACAGACCATCGATTTCTGAACCGTAGTATTTCATACGCCCAACTCTGCGGATTTTTTCGTCCAACATAAGTGTTAAGAAGAAAACTTATCGTGATGAAAAGATCCCACCAGAGATTTGATAATTCTTAAAAAGGTCGCTATACACGTCTAAACAATTTTAAATAGCAGCTGTTAAAACGTAAGTAAGCCGAGATCAATTAGCTCAACAACCCACAACACTCCGCAGTGTCTTTCATCATCTTCTCTTGCATTTAGCAAAATTTGAAAAATTTTTGCCGACAAATACTCGACCCGTTTTCCTCATATTCGCTCTTGGTCACGAACCTAAAAAAAATGCCTTTATTAATTCCAGTACGGCACTGGCCTAGATACAAGCGCCGAATGAAGCCTATAACCTAGATGAGCTCGTACTCTCTATTCCCTCCTTCCTCCCTCCCCCCCCCCCCCCCCCCCCCTCCCTCAG
>JPKZ01001580.1:61369-79807 GCA_000803305.1 Toxocara canis
CTTTACGATCCCTCTAAAAAGAGTGGGAAGAAAGGTCAGGAAATAAGAATTCTTAACCTTATTCTTAAACTTATCGCTGAGCGGCTGTATGCACTCGCCCTCTCCGGGAATGGGGAAGATCCGCTGCGACGTCTACATAGCGCTGCATGGATGCGGCAGCTCAGGATCGCGACAGATGGAAAATCTGCCAGCTGCATCGAAGGAAAGAACGATGAAATCGTTGAAACCACAGCTGTTTAAGATGTTCAAGGGTAAGCTAAGAGTTTTAATTAGCACTTTAAGGTATTTCTTACGATAAACGATCCCAACCTTTGGTTAAAGGCACCACCATTTACGGCCGCTTTTCCACACCGCCAAGCATGCGTTATCGGATCATCTACTGGTCGTAAGCGAATTCGATAGAGATCATCGGCCTCTGCACGAAGTTCGCTCTCTCTGAAATTTGCGAAAAAAAATATTTGAAAGGCGCATGAACCTGGTGGACGAGAAAGAAGGAAAAGATAAGAGAGAAATAAAGATCGAATGTAGCAGAAAAAAAAAGAGAATTTTTTAAATCATAATCATAATTTTATTCTTATTCATGTCGCTGAGCAGGTCCAGCCCATCTACTCGTCCTCTCCAGAAATGGGCGAAATCGACTTGGATGAATTAGCGAAGAAGATAGCGGAGATATTACCGCCGCTGACGTCAGCAATACCCGGCAAACTAAAGGCGGTCGTGCAGCCTGTAGTAGACCCACTTCATTAGCTTACAGAACTTATGTCGACAGATCAATCATCGGCGACCCAAAGCTGGGCTGAGCCTCAACTATATTCTATGATGGCAAAGGTGATGCAAATGGACAGAAATGTAATGGACGAGAAAAAAAGAACAGCGGTATTTATCGGAATTTCACACGCTACAACCGAAGATGCTAACAAACAAGAAGGCGAACAAATTCTTCGACAGGCCATCACCGCCTACGAAAACCACCAATTACCAGAATCCTACGCGAAAGGATGTATATCGGTAAAGCGATACCCAGATTATCAGCGATACTATAAACGAGCTGAATTATGATTGGACGTTAGGAAACAAGGCCGAACAGGTAAACGAAAAAGTTGGAGTTAGCCGTTTTGCTGTAAGAGATTTATGAATTGCACAGCTAAGAAATGGCCGCCCCTTATCTTGCCCATTGCCCACTCGCAGTATTCCTCTACCTTCTACCGCAGATAAACAGCCACTTATCAGTATAAACAACAAGGCACCGAATAACTTGCTGCATACACCTGGGAGCAGAAACGTGATGGCGCGAAAAAAGCGCGAAGGCAACAGTCGTACAAAGAAATCAGACTTACAACACCCAATTTCTAAATAGGGGAAATGTGAGGAAGCAGTTGCAACGATAACCGGAATGCTCATAAATGCGAGATCCTTAAAAGAAGAGAAATTTCTAGCGATCCGCGACATAATGAGAGAAAAAGAATTTGACTTCTTTGCTGGACGCGAAACGTAGTTTCATAAAAACACCTCATTGCACCTACTTAATGTAAAACCTCGATGTGTTTACCAACTGCCAAGAAAAAAATGAAAGGTGGGGAGCCATATATGGATAAAATAAAGACACCATGTGAAACAACGTAACTATACGGTGAAATCCATGCGTTCCACATATGAACAAACAGTAGCAAGACTCCAACGAATCATTCTGGTAACATTTTATAGACCCGAAAAGTGATGGATGGAGAATGCGCTACAGAACTATGCCACAATCCTCGGAAACGAGTGTTCAGCTACCATCGTCCTCTTATTCATAGGTGAACTAAATTCAAATTCCGAACACGGATCCTTTCTCGACCAGCTAAAAAGCAGAAAACAAAAAAAAACAGCTTTGTAAAATGCGCTATGGCAATTTACTGTATGTACACATCAGCATGAATTTCTTGAGGAATGGAAAGAGGCGAAATCTAGAGCAGTATTTAAGAAGATAGGCAGCGAACAAGAACAAACCAACTATCGGCCTATCAATATTCTTTCCTGGGTTTCAAACTCTTGGGGTGACGAATACACCTATAGATCTGTCAAGCATTAAGCCTTTTTCTGCCCAACTGCCAGCATGCATTTCGCATGAGATACTCCAACACATCAGCGCTTGCGGAGAACCTCCTGAACATGGAGAACAATAATCTAACTAAAATTATGTAGTGAGACATCCAGAAAGCGCACGATATTGTGAACCCATGTATACTCCTCCAGAAAATCACCGACACAGTAAATGCGAATGACGAAATAACAAAGCTATTGGAAGGCTAATTTCTAAAGATTCTAAGGGTAGCTGTAATTTCATCTGTTCGTCCTTAACCGATGCAGCTGGCAGCCATGCTTACGACCGACAACCATTACTTTTCTCCTTCCTTTCCATGATTGCTGTGACCAATCTTGGATCTCCTGGTGGTCAGACTGTTGGTGATCCTCTGGCGGAGCAGCTGGGAGTCGAATCCGGGTTTCTTAGCATATCAGGCGAGGGCTCTATTTCCTGGGCTAAAAATGAGAATAAGAACACTGGGTGAGGACGAGATTTCAAAAACGAAACAAGTTCCAACAGGCGTCCCGCAGGGAGGCATACTTCCGCGTTTCCTTTTTGCTTTCCCGTTCTCGGGCGAAAGCGATGAGACGCACGAGAAAATGATACTCTTCGCAGATGAACTGCAGCTGTTATACACGTGTGAAGAAAGTGAATAAGCAAATGTGGCGAATCTGATAGAAGAGGATATGAAAAAAATCATAAAATATCTAAGAGAAGCAGTATAGGTGAAAATAAATGAGTCAAAAACAGCTATCACCAGAATCGGCAGACCGCGAACTAAAAAGCGCCTAGCTAGTGAGACCGTTCTGCAGATTTGCGGAGAAAAAATAACACCCGCAACCTAGCCCTACTTCTAGACGGTAGCCTAACCTCCCGAGCCCACTTTGATAACGTGTCCCGTTCGTGTTCAAATCTTCTCCAGCACATGAAAGCAATAGGGCAACACATAAATACGGAATGCATGACTTAACGCCTACATCCTCAAAATTAGATTATTCCTGCCCATCACCGTGACAGCAACGAAAAAAGACCTTAAAGTACTACAACGAGTTGCAAACCACTCGGTCAGAATCATTCACAACCTTAAAAAATTCCAGCAAATTGGTGAACACAAAGCCCAATACAGCTGAGAACATTTCAACACTGAGCAGTACGGAAGTTAAAACAATGGCCGAGAAGATTGAAGACGGTCAACTTAGTAAGATATTGAATAATTTCCTAACAAAAACAACTCATAACCGAACGGGGCGCAAAATGTACACCTATGAAACATCCTGAAAAAATTATGGACTAAAACCATGAGACACCGAGCGACTGCTTTCCTCAACACACTGTTGCCTTTGAGCTGAATAGTGATGTGTTGCGATGCAAAGATGTCGCGTTCAGAAACAATGCGAACTTAAGAGAAAGATTCTCAATTAAATGAAATGCATATCGTGAAATGAAATCTACTCTGTATTATGACTGTATCTCATTATATCTCTTTGTATCATCTCTGTACTGTCGTAAAGGTAGTCCTTGCCTATCGACTAAATAAAGGGTTAGATTCGATTTGATTCCCGAAAAGAATCATAACATACAACGACCTATTGCGATCCTCGAATTTTCGCCTGCTTTCAAAAGAAACAGAAAAGTGTATTTTCCAGAACGAGTTCAAGGGGGAGCCAAGCGTTATCTCCAGGCAAACGCAGAGCGCCGTGCGGAGCAATTCATGATAGCGCAGCAGGCCATATGGAATAATTCAAGCAAATGCAGTATGCCATACGCTATAAAGCGAGATATAATTTCTTTAAACACTGAAGAAAATAAAGCACTAACACTCTCTGGCGGTATCCATCAAATAACGAATTACCACCAACGAGGAAAATATTATTGTACAGGCGTCCATGCATTGCTAAAAAAAGTTTTTTCTAAACAACAATGATAGCGACATTAATACAGATCGTCTATCATAAAATATCCCACCTCTCAATTCTCAATCACGCCGTGTACAACTACAGATTTTAACTTTGCGGACAATTTGCTTTAAAGCAATTTAGTGGTCTTTCATTTTCTTCATCGAAATGTATTCTAACTAGGGTGGAAGTGGTGCAGGCAGAGATGGAAGCGATTCTCTGTAAGGACCACTGCGTGACTCCAATCCAGGACCCTTGCGTCACTCCAATTTCCCAGATCTACTCACTTATCAAAGAGCATATATTTGGATGAAGAGAAAACCAGGAAGTTTTATCGAAAACAAACTTTCCCGGCTAAATTAAATAAGACTGAGTGCACCTCAATCTTTCTTAGAAACCACAAAACTGGCCGCACACTTACCTTTAGGACACTTCTTGATAGAGGTGACGATTGCTTCAGGGATGCCCATCTGTTGCAGCCCAATATCAGACGGTGAGAATAAAGCCTCGGGAACAGCGAATCGTTCCACGTTCAATGTCAGCTTTTGAGATTCATCCCCTTCGTTCGCTCGAGGCTCGCGCACGAATCCTCGATGATGGGTTACGAAATCGGGCAATACATATTCCCGCGCTATTGTGTTATCTTTTCCGCGCTTCCTGGGGAATGCAAAAAAAATGCAATAAATTATCTAGGCGAGAAAGACGGACAAGCTGAATATCCGAGCAAGCTTAAAAACCTTAAAGTCACACATTAGCACGCCCTCTCTCCTCCCACCTGGCTGTAATTCACCCCTTGGGGCAGGAATAGGCGTAAGGAATCGAGGAAAAAGTACGCAGAAAATAAAAATGAAAATAATGAAGAATTTTCCTGTTCATGCTAGCCCCAAGACATTCAAGCTTTAAAAAGTGAAAAAACGGTTCAGCCTAAATTTTCTAAAAACGATTTATATGATTAAATAGTGAAACGAAAAAAGAAGATTAGAAGAAATTTGAAAGTAAGGTACCATACCCTTGGCATCTAAGACGCGCTCAAAATAAGAGGAGAGGGCTGGGAGTGATTGAAGAATCGCCCAAATCTATTCTTGATATAAAATAACACATACCATAACAGGAAGGAATTTTCCCAGCGATAAATTGTTATTCTTTGCAACGTTTCTACGCAAAACAGATGAAAAGAAAGCAAAAATCAAGTAAGCAGTGATCACTGTAGTTCCAAGAAGAAATCCTGAACATAATTTAGAAGAATTGAAACCGTGACAGCAATTCCAGCACCTTTAGTGATACTTGAATATGGACAGTTTGAACAGCATCCCACCCAACCATCTCTCCCATCCCTCTCCTGCTCCATAAACCAAAAATATGTAACGCAGCGTCACTCGATGAAGGATAGTGTTGGGCACTTGTAGTTGCCCAAGTTGGTATCAGTAATAGACTGAACGGTCAACCTCCCACCCCCTCCTGCACCAATGATAACCCTTTATACCAGCTCTCAACTGGCGCAGCACATTCTTATCGGACCCAAGACATTAGTTTCAACAAAAAACCCAATCAGCTTTGCTGACATTAATATTCTGAGCATGCTTCGTACTGTACACACCGCCCGTACAAAGACAGAGAAAACGAAAAGCACATACATTATTGCATAACCTCGACTCAGTCTCTTGCCCTTCCCCTGAAAATAAATAAAAACTTCCCTCAAATTCATCCCCCTTCGCCTCCTTTACCCCTCACCCTTGCAAACACCAATTATTATTCCTCCTCGGATTCATTTACTCGTTCCCCTTAGGTTTAAATAACGCGGCATAAGAGAAACAACACCTTGCAATTTGCATATGTTTCTCAAAATTGTCTGCCACATAGCACGCGTCTTCCTTACATTCATTCATAACATATGTTTCCTCCAAGACGTTCAACTGCCGATACGATACCCATTCTTTAAGAAGATTCGTTAACACTTTTCCTCCAACATCGATCCTTCAAAATACACTAATCGTATTCATTTGAAACACGCTTTGTTCGATTCAATACAAAATTTAGTTCCATAAAATCTAATATTCCCGACGGACAACCAAAATTTAAATTTTATATTAGACTGCATAATCTCGGTTGCTTGTTCATCCGGCAATAATTTATCTTTGAACGCTCTAAAACCCGGCCATGAGCTTATCCGTTGAAACACGAGTGACGATGATTGAAAAACATTTTTCATCGCATGCGAGATTCGAATTCGCGATTTATAAATTCTCAGAACAGGTTCGACTCGACCGTGCTATTGCGACTCCAGAGTTCAACACGCAGTAAATTGGTAAGCATAGCTCCAGGGGATTTAATTAGGACCTTCGCCTAGTTATCGTTATGAAACGCTCTTTAAAAAACGGCCACCGCCTCTTAAATAACAATACTCAAAATTTTTGTGTCCCAGAGCGATAACGCATCTTACTGTAGACCGAAATGCCAGGAATTCGGTTACAAGTAGACTTTTCTAAACACCGCCGAACGCTTCGATTCTGTAGAATCCTTGCAGTTCAAAGAATGCAGCGGTATAATAACCAACCTGATAATACCATCTCGAATCGCCACCCCGTTGTAGTAAGGCACAATATGTGTGAACGAATAACCTGAATCAACGACTACACAACACCGTTCCGTACGATACTCTAGCGATACCGTATCCGCGATTGCTATTAATGAACTAGCTGCAAGATATGGTGTTATTGTGAACATTGTGATGCACAACCTCGAACATGCGGAGCATTAAAATCCCCATTCCGAAAAAGAGAAGGCGAGGGGGTGGCTGTTGGCAGAGAGTGGGATGAAATGATAGTGGAGGATAGAGGGGGCTGTTAAAGCTTTGTTGGTGCACGAAAGTGCTTCGCATCCCACTCCCTATAGTCGCATGTTCGTTGCTCTTCCAACCCAACGACTGGAAGGGGAAGATCCAAGCAGGCAAGTATCAGTCGATTTCGATTTCGAGGTAATACAGCAAGTGGTTTCATCAAGAAATATTTTTTGACACAAAAAAATTTTCCTGCTACTAAGAAAAAAACCTGTAAATGTCTTTTAAACATAAACAATTTCATGTTTGGGGAAAAAACGAAGTTCAAGAAATTTATGCTACAAGTTTTGTTTAAAGGAAAGGAGGATATTCAAAAGATCACAAAAAAGTATGCGAGAAAAAACGAAGAATCTGGTAAAACTCAATCCAACAAAACAAGCAAATCCGTTTTTCGAGTTATGGTTAATGTTCTAGCAAAATTTTTCATTGTTTTTTCCTTACTTTCATCATATACGCTGATCACCACCCTTTCTGAAGAGATTCCATTGTATCCCCCCTTCCTTTGACTCCTTTACCTCCCCCAGAACTACCCCAATTTCAAAATGTTAAAGCCAACCGCTTGTTTTGGCCACGGAATGAAAACGATACTGCTCGAAAAGTATTTCATCGGAGAGATCCTCTATAGCGGGTACATTATATATCGGATCCGTAAGCACAAGACGTGTATCATTGAAACAAACATCCAGTACATCCTTTCCCAACACACGATTCCATACTTTCTGTTCAACGTCCCAGTTCACTAAAAAAAATTCTTGAAGAAAATCAAGACATCGCATCACAACGCGTCTTACATTTACATTAGCTGTGCCTTTGCGTATTTAGAAACCTCTATACTTGCACGATTTCTTCAAGAAAACGGAGTCGCACCCGACACGCTTAGATCAAAGTTATCGGCTTTTGAGTTAAACCTTCCTCTTCCCACTGCGCTCAGAACGTCTATTTTTATAGACGACCTGAATTTTAGGAGTTGAAAAAATGCCCAATAAATCGCAAACATGGCATAGTACAGGCTCAACTTTTGCCCCACCTCCCTCCTCCACCATGAATGCAAGACAGAAATAAGGCAGCAATCACAGGAAAACTGCTCACCGATATATCCCTTCTCGGCAGGAATCAGGAAGAAAAGACTCGAATGGTCACGACATTCTTCCACTTCATCGGCCACATATACTCTCTTACGCTCACTTTTCGCTTTCACTATACAATTTGCAAACACCCTGAAATAGTAGTGCAGGTACTAAATCACTTCACAAGTTTGCTCTATCGTAGTTCGGAGAGGGAAAATTCCTGAAACCGCGAAAAGGGGGAGTAACCTGGAGAAAACGATTGAAGGTTCTTCTACGGGTTTCACGGTTTGCAAAAATCTATTTAACCGCCAGAATGACATTTAAATATAAAAATGAATCTCTTTCTTCAGAATTTCCATAGCAGCTTATACCTAAAATGAGTGGGTAAATTCATTTTTTTATTTCTTTACCAAACAAAAAGCTCTATTCAAAACAGTTCGAGAAGGAATTTTCAAAATAAACAGTTCAAATAAAATAGCTGAAACTAAAGATAACGAAGCAGTCAACCTGGGCGCTTCATCGGTTACGAATCCAGCCTTTACCGTACTAACACCGTTGTCCAATATGAGCGTTTTGGACATCCTTCAAACTCCTCCAATACACACCTCCCAATTCTCGACAGCTATCTCATGTGCAGCCTTCTAAAAATATGCATATAACTGAACAGCCCTCTAGCCGTAAACGAAGAACCGCAGAGAACGGCTAACTAAGATAAATCTCAATTCAGATCCGCATGGTCATGTAGCGGTTTAAAACGCTTAGTCGATGGACTGCTAGTTCGACACTGTAACGGCTAATAACCCAATCAAGGTTATCTTGTCATTTATTGTTGCACAAGTGATAGTAGATTCGTCTAGGAAGTTCGAAGGTCGGTGAGGATCGCAGGAAGAAAAAGGGCAAAAAAAAAACGGTAAAAAAGAACCCTACCTAATATATTCGAAGACTATGCATAAGATAAACGTATGGCTCAACAGCTTAACTGATGAAAGAAGAAGATAAGGGTTCGATTCCCCACTACTTCGTGCATCTTTCATTCTTCTTCCTCTCCTCAAGCTAATATTCCTGAACGTTATTCCGAGACTGCAGAAAGAATATAACATTTCGCAATCCCTTCGCTGCGTAATGAAGGCGCGTAGGGGACAGAGGGGAAGGCAAAATGAGGGGAATCGACAGATCGCTTAAAATCTTAAAGCTGAAACGCTACAGCTTCAAAATATGCACTCATGGATGCCCTATTTTGACTAAATTGTTCAAGAACTTGCGAAACCTGTTAACTGTTCCTCCATAAAATTTCGGTATGGACTTCACAGACAGCGTATAACTACAGTCGAGTGTTTCGTAGATTGACGATATAAACAATGGTAGAAACCATAACAATTTCGAGACGAACAAAAACTTAAATGTCCCTTAAGCAAATGTTTATTGTTTACCTTATGTTTATCACATGTTTATCTTCTCTTCTATACAAGACGCTGTTCGTTAGGTCAACCAATGCTCAGTGCAGAACTACTCATCCAAGGAAATGGGAAGGAGTTAATGGTTGGAAAATCACTCAAAAAAACAAACAAATGATGCTTTGAGTTTACGAAGGCAGAAGTCGGGATCTCCCTCTTGCGAAGTGATCTTACATGAAAGAATGATCGAACCAAAAAAAAAATCCAGGATAAAAATAAGTCATAGGACCCTCTTGAGCAATGACTTGACCAGGAAGTGAACGGACCTAGACCAAAAAGTGAAGAACGGCGTTCTCGCAGAAAGCTGATAACAATACAGAAAAAAGCGCTGCGTGTGCAGCTAAGTAAGCATATAAACGATACGATTAAGCAAAACCATGTTCCCCAAATAGTTAGCCTCATTTCAAACGAGTCGATGAATCGTACTTGTTTCTCTCGTTCTATTCCAAACATCCTTCACGCTATGTCTAATAACAGGAATATGTAGAGAACAAATAATACTGAATATTCAAAACATTAAGTTCATATCACATTTGAAAAAGATGGAAGATACTGCAACATAATTGCAAAATAAAATGAAAACATTCGCAAAACAAAACAAATACTCCCATACCCAACCAACCAGTTTAAGGTGGATTCTTCTTTGGCCATGAGAGGCGCAATGGGTCTTCTTATGCCAAATTCAACTTATATTACATACATTAGACTCACTTGAACAGTTATAGTAATGCACCTGGATCACCTCTTCAGTGATCGTTTTAATCAAGTCAACAGCTCATCGAAACCTTTCATTCAACCCTCTTTCTTTCCTTATCCTCAAATGTAGCATATTCGGGGCTCTATGAAAAAATGATTTACCCTCGTTCGCCAAATCCCCTTCATAGCCGTTCCCGCACCGAACGATCTCCTTCTTCCTCTCCCCTAGAAACCCCTCCGTCTAACCTCCGTGACGATTTCTCTACACCGTTTACATAACAACTTGACTCTGCCTCTCCTTTCCTCCTCCTCCATCAAACGATTTCGCACTCACAGAATAATACTGCTCCGCGAAACACTCCTCCACCGACTCTTTCCTATGAATCCAGTAGAAACCAAATACTGACTGAAGCGCTACTTTCACAATTTCGCAATACGGCATAAAAAGAATGCCCCGTTCATGTGAGCAACAAGTTTATATCATAAGTGTTTAGCGGCCGATACGGAGATCCGTTCAAATTCACGGATATATGACGAGGGATCAGATCAATACACCGCTATGTTTTGAAGCGAAAATTGCACAGCAACGTGCAGAATACTGTACGTTGAAAAAGAATAAACATTTTTGGTATAAACATCGCTGACGATGCATCAACTAATTCGCGATCGCCGCAAATTGCTGCTTCTTCGAAAGAACTGCCCTAATGAGTTCATCTTCAGTAGCCCTCTTCTCAAAATCTTCTTCACAAGTCCAACTACGATCGGCCTCTAACCTGAAACAAATCGTAATCTATACCTAAATTACCAATACTGGCTGCTACCTTTTTTTTTTCGTTGCACCAAGTCTCATTACTGTTCTGCACTCTTACGCAAATAATCATAAACCCGCACTGAAATGACGACGATCCAGGTCATAATAATTTTTGCCACCACACTGGCTGCGATCTGCTCGTGCACTATTCATTTTCATATCGCATAGAGAATTTATTCACATCAAACAAAACAATGATGTAATACGATGTGATTCCGGGGTTTCCACTAAACAAAAAATCACATACTGCGTTGCCCCATTCATTCCTCTGTCCTTATATTTCGATTCGATATTCAAATTAGGGATTCCAATGGAAGTTACAATATGAGCGCTCCTGAATGCTAGAATGAACTGTGTGGTATTTGAAATGTGTTCGAAATTTGATAAATGATTTTTTTTTCTTTGCAATTGAATTCATTTATAAATTTTGCGACTCGTAATAAAAATTTCCTCATGAAACGTCGCAAAAACATGAATTATACCTAGTAAATTTCATCCAACTCTCCTCATGCTTCAATTAAAACTACTCAACGAACAGGTACACATATAGATACCTATGTAGGGATATCATGGTCTCACGATGTTATAATGAAGCTAAATGTGCCATATGGTGCATGAGAACACTTCAAGCACTGACCTGTACGCACCGATATACTCATTCTTGTTCAGATCACCCCACTCAGGAGGGGAAATCATCGAAAAAAATCGATTTCCACTCGGCTTCCTGTACAAATAATAAGTTGATCCAGGCACTTTTTGAAAATTGCACGCCACTCGATGAAGGTCCTCATCACGTTCAGCCTCGCGCAATACCCTCTCTGCTTGCTGAAAGTTTAAACGATAGTGCGATGAAATGTAAAATATAGGCTTTTTGTTTCGTTTTTGCATCGTACTAGTTATCGATAAATCCCCTTATTTTGTTAAACATACAGAGGCACCTTTAAACGCAATTCGACACAATGATGAAGCTGGATTTGGTATGTGGAGACAAGTGTATTCCCCAAAATTCCAACATATGGTTTGCCGTTTTGCCTAATTGCGCTTCTTAGTTTGAGAGGTGTTTTTACCTTCTGCATCAGTACGTCATAACTCTTTCCCTTCTCCTCAACCCCGAACATTAGAAAACGAATGTCAACGATCACTTCAGACCACATCTACTTGTTTCTTCAAATTAAATCAATCTATTTTCGAAATTTCGCCCTTCCCCCTCTCTCCTTTCTGCTTCAGCACCTCCCAATTCCCAAAGCTGATTGCGACCTCAGCTTCTGGATGCATTTGGTTGCCATCTCATTTTTCTTTCTTCCAATTTTTCTCCACCTTTGCTTCTTTCAGCCTTTTTTAACAAATCTTTTTTTTTCGAATCAATCGCGACATCAACTCCAAGATCAATCTGCCATTGTCGTACCATCTCTTTCTCTTTCCGCTTTGTCTTCTAGCACATTCAGAGAGATAAGACCATCTGTATTTCCTATTATAGTTTCTCTCTCGTCCGTGATTGAAACGCAAACGAGTTGGAAAGTGAAAACAGGCTTACCAAATGAAGAAATTTCATTTGTTCAGCAATTGTTGACAAGCGGCTAATGGCTCGCCCTTCAACGAATTCGTGTGCCTGTTGTATCTTTTCAGCCAATGCAACAATATCGTTGGGATTGCGAATTCGTAATGCCTTACTCGACGCTGCGTTACCCGTTTCGACCAACTGCACTGATACTGAAATTAGAAGAACGCATCACAAATCCGCTTAGACGCTCAACTCTCATATCGATATCGTCAAATTATTAATTAAGCAAACCCTTAATTAGAACGATGCATCACAAATCCGCTTAAACACTCAACTCTCATATCAATATCATAAACTCATTAATTCAGTGGACTCTTAATGCCATTTAAACTTAAATATGGTGCAGCGAAATCATGAAACACAAGAAAGCGAAGACACTCGCTGTCAAATACAATTCAGGAGCCTCAATAAGGAAACAAATGTAATAAAAAATCGCATAAAAACTCTTCCTGGGTGTTCAATGTCTGGGTTTGTTGGGTCTTACTTGAATGGAAATGGAAATTCCTAGTACCCCACACCTTGCCTAACCCCCGAATCACAAAATTTAGTCTTACTTCGATGCCACACATCACCCGAATTCTTCTCAAGCATCGTTGTGCGAATTCAATTAAGAATAATAAATTCACAAATATCCTCATGAAAGTGTCACTTGAACCCCTCCTCCCCCCCCCCAATCCTCTCCCCTATCTCTTCAAAACTGGACTCATTCGTAAATTGAGTTCCTCTTTTAGGTCGGCTGAAATGCTATAACGTTAACCAAAATGAGGTTGCGCATGGATAACAATATGTAAATTCCTATCACCGCTCCCCTTATTTATCCCTTACTTGCCACTGTAATTTCTAGTACCCCTTACTTGTCGCTCTACTTCCACACATTCTACGCATCGGATATATTTGGTAAGACGAAAACCCTGCTACTTTTCAAATATCATACATTCCTCTCTCACTTTACAATGCCCAATTAAGTGCGGATGGGAGGAAGGCGGAAATGAAAAAAAAGAATAAAAGCAATACAGTGCAACGAGCGCTAGAAAACGCATATCGCGTTTGTTTTATACTTTGCACTTGCTGCACTACTGTCCAAGATGCTTACCTCGTTCCCTCGTCTCCGGTGTGCGGACGATTAACTGATCGGAGCTTCTATGGAACTTATACTCCATCCCTGAAACGAAAGCATGTTGAACACGATCAGTTTTAATCAAGATAAAAATGGCCAAACAAATTGTGGCAACCTAAATGCAAAGGGATGCAAAGTCAGCTGTAATTTCGTCGATTTCCGTTATCGATGCAGCAGCCGACAACCATGTGCGGATATGATTGTTGTGATCAGTCTCGGAACGCTTGCTGTCGATTCTTTGGAGAAAGAGCTGGGAGTTGAACCGGGTCTCCTCATATATCAGGCAAAAAGCTCTACCGATGAGTTACTGCCACATCCAGCAAACTAAATGTATTAAAGTGAAAGCTCACTTTAGGCGGCTTTATTTCGGGTTGTTCGCAACTAGCTGCACACTGAGGAATAATATACTTTACAGTTGAGAATTCTGTACGATGAATATGAAGATGGCGAATGAACGAGTTCGATTCTGTTTACTGGAATGAGTGAAATTATCCAAGGAAATTCAATTGCAATTATCTACACTGCCGAATATACGAATGGCTCATCAACTGCAGCAACATACCAGACAACTGGGAAAAAATCAACCAAAACTGAAAGACTATCTTCGATTACTACTCCTCAAGGAGCCTTATCTCCAGTCTCAACTACAATCTACCTTATACGAAGAATAAAATTTCATTATATATGCTTCATTGCAGCGACTTCCTACTGACGGAATTGTCGTTCTAAAAACCTAGAGAATGGGTTTATGCACCACATTGGCATTACATAACAACCTAACCAAGTGGACGGCAAAAGGTTTACACCAGTGTGATTCTGATTACGAACGAACCATAAGTCATGCGACAATTCCATGATACGAACTCCGCTGCATTATCAGTAAGTAAAACAACTGCACCACATAAAGAAAAAACCCCGTGGAACCTCAGACAAGACACTCACTTTACTAAATTAAGCTGAAAATCATAACTTCATGAATCAAAAAGCAATACCACACAACCCTTAAAAACTGGTTGCATAAAAGCAATTCACAAATCGCATTTTTAAAGTTGGCATAAGCTCAATTTTTCGAGTCATTCGTTTCGAAATAAACGAATTTCAAGCAAGCAGCTATTGCAGCTAAACTATTCGTTGCTAGAGAAGTTTTTAAATACTGTTTATGAGTGAATAAGTCGTTAAATTTCAAAGAACAGAAACGTTCAAAAACGATCGCATATTTCTGTGCTGAACTGAAATGGTAAAAGTATAGTACAAGATAAGAAAGGTACAAAATAGCTAACAAGTTTGTGCCCTTATTCGTGACGCCGACACGAGTTTGCACGAGCTGTCACCATAACGATTATGTATTGCCCCATTAGCGTAGAAATAATCATAGCTAGTTGAAAATAAAGATGAGGCAATTAAAACAAGAGGAATATAAGAATGCAACAAGAAATTAGAGAGTCGAACGATAATCTACGGTATACTAATAGAGAATAGAAATTACAGGAAGAGAAAAGAAAGAAAAAAATGTAAATTCATAACTGAAAATAAACGTTTCTAACTAGGGAACTTTTGTTGATACAATTGAATTTGATTTTGGAGAAAAATTTTCGCTTTGGAAAAATGAGATGGATGGACTTTTTTTTTCTCGACCTTATCAACGAATACAAAGAATTACTTGTTAATAATGGGCTAACGTTTAGTCGATCGGTTAAACAAAATATACGATGAATTTTACCTTCGCAAATCACTAATCAATATTTATCGAGTATCTCGACGATACGTCTAAATGTAAAGTATTAAGGGGACGAGAAAGAATTAGTCAACAAACTGATCGGATAGTTAAATCTATGTGAGCATAGCAAGTTCGTGCAACTATTTCTGCATGATCAAATGTATTATATTCTCGACTAAAAGGAGCCGACTGAAGTGACTGCCGTTTCGGATGAAAGATGTTCAAGAGAAAATACTGCAATATAAATGAAAGAAAATTTGCAGCCTTATATCGCCATTTTCGATTTCGAATATTCAATTTCGAGTTGCATAGAATGCGATCGAGTTGAGAAAAAAAGGAATTTTCCTGTGCATTCCTAATGCGCTTAGTATGCAATGGTCATAAATTATGCTATTAGCTATTCGGCAATTTAACGTATATCGTTAATGCTAAGGAATTGTATACACAATTCAATTTAATATTGTTTGTGTTGTTGGGGCTAGCATGGGGCGAGCATCGATGCGTAATTTAGAGGATCAAATTTTGGGGCTAAATTTGGCGAATTTGTCGAATTTGGCGAATTTGTCGAATTTGGCGAATTTGTCGAATTTCTCGAATTTGGCGAATTTTGGCGAAAAGAATTCGAATGATTCAAGCTTTGGTTTCCTTTTTTTCCTTCGAAATGAATACATCAAGAACAATCGAGTGAAATGATGCATAGCCGACAGATATCTCTTCGCAATAGCTGTTTGGAGTCTTAAAAAAAAATCTAACGAAAGCAAATCTCTCCATAATGGAGGCAAGCATTTCAAGCAAGTGATGAAGCGAATTTTCTGTCTAATAAAAATTTAAGAGTAATTTTTAAGTAATAAACTCCGGAGTCGATTAGACAATCGTCAGATAAGCTTCCACAGTTCATTTACAATAAAGCAGGACATTTCGTGGGAATAATATTCAAAGATAAATCGTGAATTAGTTATGGTACTGCAAAATTTTGTATAAATTCTTCAGCTGTGCTATTCTATCCTGTATTTCATTATGGTTATTTTTTATACTGTGATCTACTAAGCTGTACTGTGACAAGTGATAACTTACTACAATGTTGTGAACGAGTATATAGTCTAGGTTACGATATTTAGAATATGCAGAATTGTATTCCGTTTATTACAAAAAAAAATGCTATACATAAATTGTTAGGAAAAGCGATATAACAATATGGAATACTTGAATATATTTCATTATTTAAAAAGTTGCAAAAGTCGAATTTGAGGATTTCAAGTTTCATTTTTTTTAAATGATGATAACAAACCAACCTCTCATATTCAAACGAAAAATTAGCGCAAAATTTACCACAGATTTAAATCATCTTAAGCTCGTCCCACTTTTTGGCCTATTCAAAAAGGCGTAACGATATGTATGAGATGATTCATGTATGGCAATCGAATCAACTGGTCGATGCTTTCTTATAAGCGTAACGAAACGTTACAGCAAAAGTGACATATATGTATGGACGTATCGGATGACCAAACACATCTCGATTCGTCAACCATTACGATAAATATCTCCTTGTGCTATTCTTATGTTATTTCGTTCATTATTTCGTACTTGCTAATCGTAGAAGAAGATAACCGGTTCGTTTTAACCAACGACCAGGTAGATAAATGTTCATCAATAATCAAAAAGCCGTTTGACAACCGCTGAATCATGTGCCATAACTGCAAGAAGAAAACCGTTTCATATAGATGTAAAAAAGACGGCGTAAAAAACCCGCATTAGTCAGGCCGGTAATTTAACCATGGTTTATGTCGACACGGCTTTATCCCTGTTTAACCTTTTCTTTACGCGAATGCAAAAAAAAACTACTGGAAAAATTTAGTGTGTTTAACGAACAGTTAGTTCTATGTCGTCGTTCGTTAGCACGCTTCACTTCTTATAACAAAACCGGCTAATGCACCATCCAGTGGTCTACTGCATTTAGAAGATTAGGTAGTTTCGGGCAATTTAAAAATTGCGCTGTTCTATTCGGAGTAATGTTCTCGATTTACTTCTTAGAAATGCTTGCCATCTTCAGGTGGTTTCCCTTATTTACAGTTCATATCCTTCCACCGCTTCAAAGTGGTGCTCACTTTTACTGTTTCTTAATATTTAACGTTATTTGGAGAGTTTACTTTTAAAGTAAATACAAGACGCGTACCGTATAAACGTGAAGAAAAAATAGGCGTTATGGGGTCCCTGATCGTGGCTAAAAAATAGTTGGTACAAATTGAACTGGATATAGCAAAATAAGAACGAAACCAGTGTGAAGATTTTCCTTTCGTCGCACCAACCAGTTTTCAAGATATTAGCATCTATTTGCTGAAAGAGAAGTTTGCAGGAAAAGGAGCTTCTATAGAAATGGTTGAACCTGCTAATCAATAGTGTTTCAGAGAAGTGATAAATAATTGAATCATTGGTACGAATGTGCGGAGATGGGTTGGGTATGAGGAAATGATGGTTGAGGGGATTGGGAAGGAAAGGGGATAATATGTCTTTTTTGGTGCTATTTTGTTGCTTTTGACTAGTGCATATCGCCTATTCAGAAATGCTCTTTTGTTGCTTTAAAACTGGTTCCGCTTGCCCTGAGGGCCATCACCGCTACGCTTCTTCGAATGGCTACTTACATATCGCCTTCTTCATCCGAACGCTATCCCCACTGCGGTCGTCTGCTATGTGGCTTCCATTCATCGCATTGCTTCTAGAAGGTAATGTAAGATTTTCTAAAAGTTTGTATATTTTTCTGCTTCAAAGAGTACGGAATTTAAAATACGAAATTTAAAGAGTACGAATTCATTTTCCTTAAAATTTTAGTTTTTCTCATCTTATCCCCCCCGGACTCTTCATTCAAGCCAGCATCAATGATCTAAACTCTCTGTGCCTGACTGATACTCTTGACTAACTGCTACGAGGAAGTCATCCTACGAAAGAAAAAGATTTTTCACCTTTTCGCTTCGGAAATCGATGTTCAACTTTTCCATCCTCTTCAAGTTGATCATTCCCATTTGAGATCACTTTCTGAAGGCAAAAATGGGTTCGCTTAACACATTACTGCTAAGTACGCTAGTGGTTCCAAATCCTTACTTCCCTGGACCACATATTTCAGTGAAGAATTATAGTGCGTGGACAAGGGACCTATTGAAGAGTTAAATGTTTTCACTTAATTGCGAAGCGGATAGGTGATCACGAAGGCAAGGAAGGAAGGGC
>JPKZ01001580.1:93683-104857 GCA_000803305.1 Toxocara canis
GGGGGGGGGGGGGGGGGGGGGGGGGAAGGGGTGGAGGGATATTATCGATCTGAATGGACTGAATGGAAGGGAGAATATTGGGAAAGATTCAAGGCTTAGGGCAAAAAAAGAATTCCGAAACATAAAGGTGATTTCTTCTTGTGATCTACTGTTGCTTAAAAGCCGTTACCAGTTTCAAGTTTCTTGTTGTAAAAAATATAAATTCGTAGTCGAAACAATTGAAAACTTCTTTCTCAAGTTACGTGGAAGTGTTACAGTCCCCAAAAACCTTCATTTTGCCTATGCCAATGAACGCAATTTCGATAATAAGTGGGAATTTACGTCACGTGTTTGGTGCGATATGCGCTTTGGCATCGAAAAAAATTTTTTTTCTTATTTGAAAATAAGAACACTGGGTTTTTGGAAATATTTGAAATATTCGAAAAACTTTGAAATAAGAAAATTTAAAAAAATTTTTTTTCTTATTGAACATGGAGAACAATAACCTAACCTATATTGTACAGTTAGATGTCCAGAAAGCGTATGATACTGTGAACCCACACATTCTCCTCCAGAAAATCATCGACAGAGTAAATCCGGATGACAAACTAACAAATTTATTAAAAGACAACCTGCTAAAAAGGAAAATACGAACATTGGGTAAGGAGAGGATTTCGAAAACGAAACAAGTTCATATAGACATCCCGAGGGGAGGTATACTTCTGCCACTCCTTTTTGCTTTCTTGTTTTCGGGCATAAGTGAAGTTGAGGCGCAGGAAAATGATTCTCTTCGCAGGTGACCTGCAACTTCTATACACGCGTGAAGAAAGTGAAGAACCAAATGTGGCGAATCTGATAGAAGAGGATATGAAAAGAATCATAAAATATCTAAGAGAAGCAGTAGAGGTGAAAATAAATGAGTCAAAAACAGCTATCACCAGAATCGGAAGACCGCGAACTAAAAAGCGCCTAGCTAGTGAGACCGTTCTGAAGATTTGCGGAGAAAAAATAACACTCACAACCTAGGCCTTCTTCTAGACGTTAGCCTTACCTTCCTAGCCTACTTTGATATCGTGTCCCGTTCGTGTTCAAATCTTCTCCACCACATGAAAGCAATAAGGCAACACATAAATACGAAATGCATGACCATGCTAATTAAGGCCTATGTAATCCCCAAAATTAGATTATTCCTGCCCATCACCGCGATAGCAACCAGAAAAGATCTTAAAGTACTGCAACGAGTCGCAAACCACTCGATCAGAGTCATTCTCAACCTTAAAAAATTCGAACAAATTGGTGAACACAAAACCCACTACAGCTGGGGAGATATTTCAACACTAAGCAGCATGGAATTTAAAGTATTGGTCAAGAAGATGCAAAATGGTCAACTCAGTGAAAATTTAAATAACTTGCTGACAAAAACAACTCATAACCGAACGAGGCGCGAAATGTACACCTGTGCAAACATTCCGAACAAATTACGGACTACAAACCATAAGACACCGAGCGACTGCTTTCTTCAGTACACTGTTGCCTTTGAGCTGAATAGTCATATGTAGTGATGTGTTGTGACGTATTATTCTTATTATGATTGTATCTGATTATACCCCTTTGTATCATCTTTGTGTTGTTGTAAAGGTAGTCCCTGCCTATCGACTAAATGAAAGATCCGATTCAATTCGATTCGATTCGATACTTCAAAGAAAACAAATGATGTCGCATAAACAGGTGATAAGTTGTGCATAATTAGTTTTTATGAAGATATTGAATTTGCATCCATGTTTATGCAAATTACCCCTCCCTCCAACGCTATATAAACGAAATTCTTGCTGCGATGGGCCATTGTTAGATTGTCGACCAGCCCGTCTATTGTTCAGCCGTCGAATATGAACATATCAGATGCACTTGGGAAACAATCTGAGTTGAAAGATAAGCGGAGAAAGAAGAAGCTCAGATCGGGTGCGGAAAGGGCAGGCCTGGAAGTTTCGGTTGGCAGAGTGCTGCGTTTTCTTCGGAGAGGGCGTTATGCTCATAGAATCGGGACCGCAGCTGGAGTCTATTTAGCAGCTGTTCTCCAGTACCTCATTCTTGAGGTAGTGGAGCTTTCAGGTGATGCAGCTCATGCCAATAAAAGGAAGAGGATCTTTCCTCGTCATATTCAGCTGGCCATTCGGAATGATGACGAACTAAACCGATTGCTGAGCGCAGTGACGATTCCAGAAGGTGGCGTCATTCCACATATGGAATCAACTCTTTTCATTCCTTCGGAATCTTATACATGTAATATATCAAATGCGATGAAACATACAGGATGCGCTATGTGACTGTTGAATAAATACCTTTCGAACTGAATAAACAGAATAAATTTTATGTTATGTCGGTGAATAAATACCCGATTTATAAGGTTCATGTGCAATAAATTCAAGATCGCCTTTCACATGCGATTACAATCAAAAGCTATGCGTCCAGCTTGAATGATTATTGCAGCTGATCGAACCCGTATGTCGGTGAATAAATACCCGATTTATAAGGTTCATGTGCAATAAATTCAAGATCGCCTTTCACATGCGATTACAATCAAAAGCTATGCGTCCAGCTTGAATGATTATTGCAGCTGATCGAACCCGTGTTCAAAGGGTCAAGATATTCGAATCATTCGAGATTTTCATGGTACCCGTTCCTTTCCCTCCAAGCTTCCGAAGATTTGCTGGTCATCATTTTTTCGGTTTTCTGGTTGCATATTTTGTTATGCAAGAAACAGGCGCAAAAGCGATGAGAGGGACATAGAAGGAAAGCGACTCATTTTGTGAGGTTTACGGAAATTGCTGCAAGACGCGTGTAAATTTCTTGCTCCGCATATTAGCGAATGCGACGTGATACAGAAAAATTGGAGGAAAAGAAGCATAGCCGTTCTTTTAGTGACGATGCATGTTCTTTTAGTGCATTAGGCCAAAGACTTCCTTGCAAGGATTTTCAGAGGTCATGAGAGGCGATAGAGGCCATATTTTGGGCTAAATTATCCCAAATCTTAACGACGCGTTTGAGCAGAAAGTAAGTTACTCATAAATAAAGGTACCATGAGTTCGTTTACTGTATTCTCTAACTATCCCGAGCAATAAGTAATCCGGTTGCTTCGTTAGCGAATCTCTTAAGGTTGTTACCTTATCAGCTCTGAGGGTCACGCGGTCGCCTCTTAGATTGGCTTCAGTCATCTCTGCGCCTTGATTCCTGTATCCTCGGAAACTCCTGCGCGATAAATTCCTAGCACACCTCCTCTAAGGTGATGCTCGCGGTGGAGGGACGTGGGGAAGATTGCGGACAGATGAGCTGAAGGATTATGCAAGTACAGGTAAATGTGACCCATCCAGCACCCTTGCCCGGAAGAACAGTAAAGAAAGCAGAGGAGTCAGGATCGCCAGCAGGCTGACTACGAGGTGATCGAAAATTGGTCATGGAATCATGGAAAAGAAGAGGAAAGGAACCCCCTCCGTCCTATGCAGCATTCTGCCGCTTTCACAGTGACGGTGTTGAGGGAGTTGACGAGGGGGCAGAGCGTGCTTAGGATCCAGCAATATTGAGACCGGCGCCTTATCTTTATTAGAACCTGGGCACGTTCAGCGTTCGAACGCTCACCAGCGACCAGGCGGTGGATATTTCACTACACGAAATCCACAACATTCGGGTCGACATCTTTGCAATTAAGGAGATCGAGCGCACAGCGGGTCTCATTCAGGTTCTGCTTGGCTTAGCCGGAAGATGTGTAGAAGGAGACGGATTCATTTTGAGCCCGCAGGCAACGACTAAAACTGAGTCAGATTCATTTTGCGCCCGCAGGCAAGGGTTAAAACTATCTTCAGCGAGATGCCTTCGCGTGTTGACACACTCGTTGTCCGGATCGACAGGAAATCCACAATGAAAATTGCTGCAGTTTATGCAGCCACTTCAGCAGCAGAAGACGAAGACGTTGGGAGGTTTTACGAAGCACTAGATGCGGCAACGCAGCAAGGGCCGACATATACTATTGTCGTCGGGGATTCCAACCCGAAGCTAGAAAAAGGGGAAGACAGCGAACAGTACATCTCTCACTACGGTGTTGGGACGAGAAATGAAAATGGCCAAAGGCTCGTCGATTTCGCTGAGTCTTCCAGGGTGAATGTGATGTGATGAACTCTTTCTTTAGCAAGCGAACCATAAGGCGCTAGACCTGAGGAGTACTCAACGATGCAATCCGCAATGAAATCGACTCCATCCTCCCAGACAAGCGAAAACTGGTTATGAATTTATCCGTTATCCTGGAATCGGCCGTATCTGTAAACTCCGACCATCGTCTCATGACAGCAAAGCTTATAATCGACTCCAAGAGGGAAGGAAGGGTTCGCAACAAAGTAATCTATCATGACAGACCTTTGCATCCGTTTCATGACAGTTCGCAGATGACAGAAAGCAGTTCGCAGATGACCTATTCTTGTAAGCTTTTGCATCCGAGAACTGGGATATTACCAGAAGTAATATTGACGCCGATTTCAGCCACTTTCTTCGCAAGTATGACAAATGGAAGGCTGCTGCTAACAAATGCAGTCAGAACAGGCAGATGCCGCCTTAGTCAAGTAACGCTCACGCTTCTTCGAAAAAGACGAACGATGGCCGCAGAAGCTAATACAGGTCTAGAGTACAAGCTCCTGTGTAAGATGTTAAAAACGAAAATGACGGGAGACTACAACAACTTCAAGAAGGAAAGGATGAGGAAATCAGCAAAACGCAAGGCCAGTTTGAGGAATACTTCGAAGGAAATACATTTGCGTTAAAGCAAAGTCCCATCGACGTTTGTCGACAATACAGGCCGCAGAACAACAAATCGTGAGCACATGGAAGAAAGTTGTAAGAACTTCTACGAAAAACTTACAGTCAAGTTACAGTCAAGTTATAGTCATTGCGAGTTACACTCAAGAGTCCCGATTTAACCGCCACATCTCCTGTGCCGAAGGTGACCCGAATGAAGTCGAAAAGCAATACACAGTATGAAACCAAGGTAGGCTGCAGGACTAGACCAAGTGCACGGGAAGGAAATACGAGCAAGAACCGAACACCATGCAAAGGCTGTGAGTGCCCGATTCAACTGGTGTCTGCGGTCAGCGAAGATACCGGCGAGATGGAAGACTAAAACAGTGCTGATTATAAAGAAAGGAGTCCGTGGGGACATTTGAAACTACCGTTCAATATATTTGCTCTCGCATATGTACAAGATAATTTTTGCGATTGGTGTATGCCTGGATAGAAACTGCACTCGACGAAAATTCAAGAAGACAGCAAGCTGTCCTCAGCGTCGTAACGCAGCTGATTGAACGGTGCAGAGAATAGAAAATTCCATAATGTCTACTCTTCGCAGATTTCAAGAAAGCCTTTGACTCTGTACAGCATAACGGCGTAATACAAGCTCTGTCGAACCAAGGGATCGACCATTTCCTGATCGATTGATCTCTTCTTGATCGATCGGTATCTTCTTGACCTATCCGTATGTCTGAATTATTAAAGATTCACTGACAAGATCACACACGGAAATCACACCGTTTGATGAGCCAATAAAAATAAGAGCCGACCGAGGTGTGAACCAATGAGACCTTTGTTTCCCAAAAGCCTTCACATGAGCGCTTGAAGGTGTATTGTGGAATATGAAGACGACAGACGGTTTTTGTACAGACGACGAAGTACTTCAAATTCTCTTATGTAAGGAGAAGAACTGTGCGGAATGTCTACGATATGTAAGAACAAAACCGGGAAGGCAACCCGTTGAGATAGAGGGATTCGCTTGTGGGCCTACGTCGAATCACGTGGATGTGCCAAGCGCAAGATCGAACTTGATGGAAGAATGGCTGCCACTTATGTCGACGAACAACGATATTACAACTACCGAAAATATTCAAAGTTAAAGGCATCTATCACCTGGTACTTTCACTGCGAGTTCACCAACATCGATCCATATTGTTTGCGCTGCAACGAGCGAAATCCCCAAAATTCAAATGCGGTTTGATCGAAGGAGCGCTCTAACGTTCGTAATGTTGAATTGATTTTAGACTGACTTAATTGATCTGAATCTGCGATAACTATTACTTCAACGGATGATGAAGGTTTTATCGAGTTTGTTGCGTATCGGATAGTGCAATCGAGGATCGCACATCTGAGCCATTTTGCGGTTATGTTGAGTGCACTACACATGTTGGCCATTCTTTGGTGACTAGTAAAACGTTATGTGCACAGTCTTTCTGGATTAAGAGAAAGGTTCGGATGTTTAATGGAGCCGTACTAGATGTTTACGTGTACAACAGTTACATATATCAGGAGTACAGCGTTCGTGATTCGTCTATACCCTACCAGTACCATATATCTTCAATGGTGAAATCTTGACGGAAATGTTTTGATGAATATTTTTGCCAGCAATGACGCTCACGAATTACTTGTGAATTATGTGGAATTTCGTCTTGCTGTAGCGTAGCATTATGCATGTTTGGAATGTGGGATTTCACTGGTTGTTGGAGCGGCAATTTAGCCAGGGATGAAAAAATTGGAAGAAAAGCACATACCCATATACGTCATATTGAACAGTTGTGTACGCCGACGGGAATTGCGGAGATAAGAGAAAGACTGGCAGAAAAACCTCCGTTTAGAAGTGACATTGGTTCATTGATTTTCCTTTATTTGCTGATTGGCTTGGATCTGCTTTAAGTATCGCCTCAGTGCATTTGTTCTTTCAATGTTATACTTCGTTTCTACTTTATTTGCTCGATTTATAGTGTTCATTACTTCGTTGTTAGGCTTGCATGCTATATTTATTATGTTCATGTTAATTCTTTCAATAATCATCTGATTATTGTTTATTGCGATTTTCTTTCTCATTTTTTCTGGCTTTTAAAGTCTTCACAGGTCATCTAGCATGTTAAAGTTTGCACTCAGGTTGAGATTGGAGCGTACGAGAACACGGAAAATCGACACGTATTCACTTCATTTGATATCTCATGATCATTTCATGACCTATTGAATATGGAATTATTTACTTCTTCGAGTTGCAGGTCTACGCTATTCGATGTGCTTTTGGCCTCAGAAAAGTGCTCTTACTTGTCTATGCCGATGTGGAAATACTACGGCCGATTGCCGCGTATAGCGTTTTCGTATACTGCTCTCATGCATTGTGATTCACTGAATTTGCATATGAGGGCGTCACAAACATCGCGACTTTCAACCGCTCCCGAATCGAGATTACAACCTTCCGATGAGGTTATTTTTTTCCATCTTAGGTGGTCTTACACTTTAAGTTGGTGCTTTTTTTTCAGTGGCAGTATGTAGGTCACATATAAGCTCTTGGATGCAGTAAAAATGCTCGCAGCCATATCTTTTGTGGTTTAATCGGATTGTTTAGACAACCTCAATTGCATTCAGTTGGCTGATTTTGCAATCTATAGCGCTAGCTATGCTAGCTTGCTCAAATAATGACAATGCAGTAAGCTACAGTGCACATTTATGCTGTCGCTTGTTGGTATGACCTATGATTAATGAGCGGTACTAAGTATGTGACAGTCGGGCGATTAAGTCTGCAGTTTGAAGTGCGCTATTCAGAGTAAGGAGCAGCTTGTAACTTCGATTGTAAGAGTTGCTATAACTGCAGAGTAATGCCCATGTTGCGTTTATAAATCTCTCACTGGCACTGATCTTCTGGATTTTCCAAAATTTTTACCGTTTTCAGCATAAAGTTTGAAGAACACTTTTCTTGGGTGGATCACAATTTTGGGCCAATAAAGCCTTAAACAGTGGGAGTTTTTTATTTGATTTTTAGAGAAATTAATTATCAGTGGCGCTTCAGAGCCAAAGGCGTTGGAAATTTTGTGATTTTAGATGTTTTTCTTTGAAAATTTCGTAAAATTTTCAGTTCTTTTCAGTGCTTTCAGTCTGTTGGCTGTAAGGTTGTTTACAGTCACTTAAAATTATGAAGTTTATGACAGATGCAGTTGGAGAGACGAGTCGAGTTGCCCATGTATGTTATAAAAACGCACCGCTACAGGCAGTAGACAAGCCGAATATATGAGAGGAGAGCATTTGAAGTGCGGACAGTCCGTTTGTAGGTCTCTCGTTATTTTTTGTAGTAAAGCAGGATAAGTGATGGCAGTAAACAACCTTACTGATTAACTTTTGTTCCTTTTTTTGCTTTGATATCCACGGAACGATAGGATGGCGAGCTTGTGGTTTCGTGTTACTAACTTTCCAACCCTGGCAGATTCGACCTCTCAGCTAGCTTGCTCGCCGGAGGCAGAGATGGGTGGGCTTCTATAAGGGCTGAGGTGTTCAGAAAGGGAAAGGGAGGGAGCAGAATCTACGATCGCTGGATTGGGAGGAGGGGAAATATACGAACTCTTGTATCCGTCAGAGAGTTGAATTTGAAAAAAACACCGGATTGTGTTTATAAATTGCATTGCTGCTCGCAAAATATACCATGCTTTTAGTTCATCTGTGATATCGCCTGAGGAAGATTTTGTCTTTTTTTTTTAAAATTTTAGCGTCCAGTTTTCTCACCAAAGAAGGTTCTCATTTTAACGAAATTAACACGCTTGGAATTTGAGAGGCGAACGCACGCAACGCTTAGCGAGGAACAACTCAAACATGCGGTTCGTTTTTTTTTAAAATTCTAAAAGCTTCAAGCTATAGTATGACAAAAGAGCCGCTCAACAGAGACATCCACAATTTTTTTCAGCTTTTTGGAGTTTTTATTTCACGAGTTTTTCTAGTAATAGTTCATCTTTCTTTATCAAGCATCATAGGAACGCTTTTTTCTCTCTTTTAACGCCGAGAATTCACGTGAATTTCGCAAAAAATTCATGTGCACTTCTCAAAAATTCACGTGCATTTCGCAAAAAATTCGCGTGCATTTTGCTGAGAGTTCACGTGCATTGCGTTGGGAATTCACGTGCAAAAGTAAACGCTTTCGTCGATGGACCATTTCTGTCGGCATTTCTTTCAAAGCATTGCTGTTATGCCTTTGTTCAACAAACGAATGAACGGAGTTTTGCTCCCGCATTTCGACGAAAAAGCAGTCTCTTTGAAATGAGAATAAGAAAAGGAATGGTTGCTTCAGAAGAACGTGAAAGGAGAACAATGAAGAAATTGAAATTTTCGGCATCGGATGGCCTAGTCTCCAGAAACTAACTTCCTGCTTCCAGCATATTACTTGCGAACTGTTGATGCAAGATCAGCTCCATTCTTTCTCGTTACTGGTCAAGCCTTTTTGTTAGCTAGGAACGTTCGATAAGTTGTCCGGTTACATGCAAAGATAGCTGTTGATCGTTTTTAGTGTGGTCCGTGTTAAACTCTACTGAACTGCTCTGTTGACGAGCCGCAGTGATCTACGTAAGTTGAAATGAAATAAAAAAGGATGGGCAGAGAGCAAGTGCGAGCAAACGGCAAGCAAAAATGTGCGAATCTAATAAACTAGGTACAGTAAGTGAAAACTAAGCTAGTTTTATATATTTTGAAAACTTTTTTTTTGAAAATTTGGTTTTTGTGTTTTTCTTTCCGCGGCTTTCGTTCCTTTCTTTGTTTGCTATCATTTAATCAATACAGCCAAGTCAGGCGATGTTGATAATTTACGATTCTACTTTCGATTATTGCTTTGATTTGATGTTCCAAAAAGGAATTTTTTATCAGCCAATGAATAATTTTAAAATTTTAAGCTCGCGAAAAGAGGATCCGATTATGCACGACTGTTGGAAAGACATGAACAACATAACTCTTACTTGAAACTCGTCGAGCAGGAGCTCAGGTAACGATATTAGTTTTGAATCTATCCTTTATAATGCTGCTTTTCACTGTAACGTAGGTCATGCTTAAATGCGGAGGGGGGTGGGGGGTGGGAGGGGAAGAGTGGTAACAAAATCAGTGTTAGTTGAGGTTTCGTAAGTGATAGCATGTTACGTAACGTCAGTTAGAAGGCAAAGAGATTTATATTGTTCCCATTTTAGACACAGTTAGTAGGTTTTTCTTTCGCGATAGTCTGTATATTATACAGAAGATTTTAAGGAATTTTAAGCTTGTTATATAATAGATTTTCGCGGGTTGGGTATTTTCCTTACCATCAGTTAGTGAACTGCTTGAAGAGTAGTTTCATCTATTTCTTGTAACAGGGCGTTTAGAGAAAGGGCTTTTGCTCGAAAGTATCCATAATTTGCGCTACTTGTGCTGTGTTATATTTTTGTTATTTGTGCTGCGTTATATGAATCAGCCGATTTTTTACGCTTAGTAATATGTATCGTTTAACACATAAGCATTTCGCAGTTTTGCATTTGGTGACCGGGCTTTTATTTAAAACTATGCGGTACTCATGCTTTTTGTTACCGTTCAACTACTTTATACATGATAATGAGTATTCGTCGACAATTAAACAAAACATGGTGTAGTTTTGCAGAGTACCATAACAGGGAGTTAAATGACCGAACCTTGCAGAAACGCAGGTATACAAACCCGAGTTGTGCAGCGTTTCGATTACGATAAGGCATCTGTTGAATGGGCTGATGCCATCTTTTCAGCAGGAGGTGATGGCACATTCCTATTGGCTGCATCCAGAGTTACTTCTAATGATAAACCAATCATTGGGATCAATACTGATCCACAAGGGTACAGTAGTTTTCTTCTTAAGAAATTTCAGACTTAAACAAAGTCTTTCTTCGATAAACAAAATTCCTCGATAAATGATGTTAATAAGACCCGAACATACGTACAGTAGAACCTCCGGTCATGGACGCTTCTGACCACGACCAGATCGGATTCCAACCAAAAAATTCGCAAAATTTTTGAATGCGGTCGCGAACACATACTCGGGTGGCACCAAACATGGCCGCGGCCGATTTCCCTTTTCGCGCCACTTCTTTTTTTGTAAGCGTCAGATTCTGTGGCATAATTGACCTTTTTTGGCTTAGAAATCTTTTAAAAAATACTGTTACTTTCAGCTTACTTTTAGTACAAATATACGAATTCCCTCTCTCTCAGAATCGACCGAATGTTTTTTGAATAAAATATAAAGAAATTAACATTATTGTTTTTATATGCTTTGTATGTGTATTATTAAAGAAACTAAATAACCATTCCATTGTTTGTTAACGAAGTGCTGCAGTCATCTTGTTGAGCGATTCTAAACCTTGATCTATATATATATATAT